>RJWM01042964.1:0-14052 GCA_004363535.1 Dasyprocta punctata
GACCACTGGGAGGCTGAAGGCAGGAGGATCACAAGTTTGAGCTTAGCAACTTAGTGAGACCCTGTCTCAAAATATAAATCTTTAAAAAGGACTGAGGATGTAGCTAAGTGCTAAGGATCTAGATTCAATCCTCAGTACTAGCAAAAAGAAAAACCCTGCTTCTAGGCAATCATGACATGGGTATGCATGGTTTGAAATGAAAAGGGTTACATCTGGGGTGAATTTTTAAAAGTTTTCCATGACCTCCAACTCTGAGTAGTAGACTCTGGGTTTTGTGAATTTCTGCTGTATTTCAGTCAGTGACAAGAAATTTCCCTGTGTTTATCTAGTTTAATCCAAATCCTACAGAATTCACCTTAGAGGTACAAAGCCATAGAGTGTACAGCATTTTAGAATCATCCTAACCCCAAACCTCTGGAGCTAGTTGGACCAAGTTTTTCCCTCTGCACCTTTGTTTTTTCATCCCATTGAAGTCCCAGTCCCCTGGGATAATCCTGGGATTCCTTCCTCCCTCTTGAGCAGACACTGAGTCCACTGCATACCCCCATCCAATGGGCATGGCTAGCAACACCCTTCTAATGAGCTTCAGGCTTCCCCTCTTATCCTCTGGCCATGTTTTAATGAGATGAATTGTGGTCTCTTCCTCTTCTCCCCCTTCCCTAATTAATATGTCGATGGCCTAACTTCCAGTACTTCAGAATATGAGTATATTTGGAGATATAAATATATTTAAATATGTAAGGTAAAATGAGGTTATTAGGGTGAGTCCTAATCTAGTCTCGCTGGTGTCCTTGTAAGAAGAGGCAGTTAGGACACAGATACGGACCGAGGGACACTGGGATGAAGACACAGGAGAAGCTGCCTATAAGCCAAGGAGAGAGGCCGCAGAAGAAATCAACCGCGATAAGCTTCCAGTCTTCAGAACTGTGAGGGAATCAATTTCTGTTAGTAAAATCATCCAGTCACTAGTACTTTGTTATGGCAGTCTGAACAAGTTAATATGCCTATCTAGAAACATTTTATTATGCAGGCAGTGAGGCTATTTCTTAGCACATGTTTCTGTCTGGGGACCACAGGGCAGAATGTATAACCTACAGGTTGGTTGAGTGGGGCTGTCTGTGAAAGGTGACGAAGTCTTCCCTAATTTACCTGATCCCCACAGAATACCCATGTGTAGTCTGTCTGTGGGAATACACAAAGTGGTATTGAAAGTTCAAGACCACAAACACACTTGCTTTCCTAATGTTACTGAACTGGGTCTAGTTTGCCTACTATGCAGTATGCAGTACTGAAACAACCAGTTTTGCAAAAAAGGGTTTATTTGCAAAGTGGCTGAATATGGAGGGGGATCTTCAAGTCTCAAATCTACTTCCTCAGGATAGTTTGGGATAGTTATGTAATAAAGAAACAGGGTGATCTGAGGTGTGTGGAAAGGGAATTGGAGGTGAAGCAATCAGTGGTTCTTGCCTTTGTGATCAATTGCATGACTCTTCATGGGATGCTTGTTCAGAAAATGTGGCATTAACATGATCTGTTCAGGTCGTCTGGATACCTGCACAGATTCAAGTGAAGAGCTGGTGGTTTCTGATAGATTCTACTAGCATGGGGTTTAGCTATCTGTAACATGACATCTGCCCAACCTGGTACTGGACCCAGAGAAACAAGAGTAACTTCTATGTTCTCCTTCTCATTCCAGAGATAAACCTCCCACTCCCATTTTGCGTGTGCCCTGAGCCCTCTCCAATCCCAAGATTCTGCAACCACCCAAGCCTCTACCGCCACCCCCAGTAAATTTTTCTGTCTCCTGTTTTACCCAGGCAGATGCTCCTTCAAACCAGCTGTTAGTATGTCATTTTTCCCACCTCCCAAACTCCTCCCCCAGCCAAAACTGATAAAAGTAGTCCCACTTCTTTGTTCTCGTTTGAGTGCTGCTGCACCCCATCACACTCTCCCGTACCCACCCGTATTAAAGGCCTCTCTAATCTTTATCTCTCCCTCTCTCTCACTTTCTCTGCACTGCTTCAGATTGAGTGCCAAAATACTCTATCAGTTTCAACAAAAATGAACCTCACTTCCCTGAAAGTTAATCCAGGCTGCTATTATCATCATAACACCCGTTAGAAGTATGGTAGTTAGCAAGAGACTCATAAAACACTGCCCAGTTGGGTGAACTCTAAAATTAGTGATTTTGTCATCAAGTAATTTATAGCAAGTAAAACTAGAGGGTTTTGTTGTTGTTGTTCAGGAGGTGGTGGGGATTGAACTCAGGATCTTCCACAGGGTGAGTGAGTACCCTCCCACCAAACTACCTGTCTAGCATAAGTGAGAGGTTTTTCCCTCTTGGTTTTACTAGGTACCTCTGTCTAGTTCTGTGAGACGGGAAGAGGTTAATGGCTGTTCTATTGCAGAAGTCCTTATGCTTTAGATCTCTTTTAAAATATAAACAAAAAAATTCAGCTTATGAGAGCAGACAAAGCCATCCAGGCTTACCACAAAGCTCAGGAATCTTTATTTCTTTCCAGAGCAGCCACAGATATACATGGTCTTCTGCAGAGCTAATGGAGGATGAATGATTCACACAAGAATAGAAGTTCCAGGGCAGGGCTGGGCCAGAGGAGGAGCCTGTGCTGGCGAGGAGACTTCTGAGTGCTAATTCTGAGCCTGAGTAATCCAATCACTCCGTCACAGTGGCTGGCTGCCACCCAAGCCCAGAGCACAGTCAGGAGTAACTGAACTTCCTTTCTGAGGGAGGAAACAGTTAAAGTCTTGGGACAGCTGCAGTCATCTGGGCGTGGTTCTCTGTTCCGACTTGGGCTGCACAGATCTTGGGCCAAGGGACAGAGGAAGGACGGCTTAGCTTAGGTGGCAGAGTGTCCCAGATGGCTGAGTTGGATCTAATGGCCCCAGGGCCATTGCTGGGAGTCAGTATTCATTCTGTAGCCCCTCTTAGCCCAGACTCAGTCAGCCCAGCAGAAGAGGATGTGGGATCCCTGGGTAGACCTGTGGAAGAGACAACAGAGGGACAGGCTGGTGGCCCAGCTGAGCCTGGGGCTTCTGGTGGTAATGGGGAGGGGGAGATCTTGTGCGACTTTTGCCTTGGGGGCCGCAGGGTGAAAGCAGTGAAGTCTTGTCTGACCTGCATGGTGAATTACTGTGAGGAGCACCTTCGGCCACACCAGGAGAACAGCAAGCTGCACAGCCATCAGCTGACGGAGCCGGTGAAGGACGGAGACCTGCGCACCTGCCCTGCCCACCACAGCTCACTGTCTGCCTTCTGCTGCGCAGATCAGCAGTGCATCTGCCGGGAATGTGCCCAGGACAAGCACAGGGACCATGCTGCTATCTCCCTGGAGGCAGCCCGAAGGCATAAGGAGGTGAGTGCGGTCTGTCTGTCTGGGAGAGGGCAGTGGGAGATGGTGCCCCCAGGGAGAGGCCAGCCATGCCACAGCTCCTGATGCTGCTGGTGTCACTTCTGTGCTTTGAGTGCACAGGTAAAGATGTTAGCCTTAGTACCTGGCCATTCATCCAGCATAAATATTTATTGCCATTGGCTTAGGAAACTGAAATAGGTCACTGTCTTATCTTTGTTCTGCTGTTGCTGTGGGATTCTGTCTGTCTCGCTGCTCCTGCTTCCAAGATTTCCTGCCATTTCTTATGTTGCTTTTGGAAATGTGTGTTTGGATCTGGAATGCAGAAGTCATGGGGCTTAAGTGTGGAACATTTCCCTCTGGCAGAATCTAGGTGGCACATCCACTATGCAATGATGCAATACAAACCTTGGCAGAAATTCAAGGGAGAAGAAAAAACCTTTTCTTTAATTTCCTTTACCCCAAACAGGCCCCACAGAGATAGCTGGTGTGAAATCCAAGAGCTTAAAAATGCTAAGATAACAAAGAATTTGAAACCTATGTTCAGGTATAATGTCAAGCATGGCTTAACTTAGAGGAAAGTAGAAGTTCTTCACCAGGTGGAGGTATCTGGAGAGGCAGAGAAATACCATGTTCAGAATCTGCAATTTTACTTCCATCAGATAAGAAAATTATTTCTAGAAAACATAGCTTTTCTTTGCCATAAAGCTGAGAGCTTAGAAAAGCCTTGGGAAATAGTTTAAAACTTTACATACTTTGTTTGTCCTACTTTGACTTCCCATGAGCACTTTTTTTTTCCAGTAGGGAAGTACAGGTGACTTTTGTCCCACATTTCCTATGGTCATATTCCAGCGGATCCCTTTTTGTGTTGCATGTGGCTAGTAAGTTCACAGCAATTTCTTGGCAAATGCTCCTGGACAGTGAAGGAAAGAAGTTTCTGGAAGAAGGGATTTCCTTGCCAGAGAACATCCAATATGCCTACCCCTAGGCAGGGATCCTGTCCAGCACGGGTGGGATATGTTCTGAAAAGCTTTGTCTTCCAGATGCCTGTGAGTCACTACTTCCGGCCCAGGAAGTCAGTTGTTAACAGTTCCCAGTGTTTCCCACGTCAGGCGATGTCCTAGAAAGGTATCCTATTGGAGGGAATATTATAACCTTACTTTTAGAACAATGTTTTTGCACAAAAAATCTGCCATACAAATACTAAAGATATTGAGATAAAGTATATTATGGTACTCTTCCTTTTGGGTAAAAATTTGAAATTTATTATTTTTTAAATGGAAAAGTGGTACATGAAGATGTTTTTAAAACTCTCCAGCTGATCCGATAAATTTGAATAGGCCCATCCTAGGTCTCTGTGTCTGCCTCTTCTCATCAGTGGCTAACACTATCTATCCTTTCTAGTTTACTTTTGAAATATTCTATCCTATATCAGCCAGATTGACTTAGTTACATTTCACTCTTTGCTGAGACAAAATACCCAGCACCCAAAGTTATAAGGGGAAAGATTTATTTAGCTCACAGTTTGTAGAGGTTTTGGTTCATAACCAGGTCAATCCAAGGCAGGGTGGTGTGGCAAACAGGCACTGCAGAGGAAAGACAGTTCATGGCAGGCAGAAGGTAGCAAAGCAGACAAGCAGAGGATGACCACAGCTCTTTCTAGCCCTTACATCTTATCCAGGGTACTTAGGGCAGGTAGCACTCACACCCTTAATCCTAGTGCCTATAATCCTAGCATTGGAGCATAAATCAATTTCAGTGTCATACGCTCTAGATCTAGGCTACTCTGAAGAAGCCCCACCTATGATCACACGAGGCTTTGTGGAAACATCTAAACACAAGCCATAACCACATATATAAAATATAAACGACTAATGATGGGCACCTGGCATAACACAGAGACTTACAGTGACTGGGACTTCAACAGAAGGAGCTGTGTAAGGCGTGTGTAGAGCACCAAACACAGACATCCCTGGAGAGACCTGTGTAAGGCGAAACAGGGACAACTGGGTGAGGAGCTGTTGGGCAGCTTTGTGCTGAAGAGCAACCATGGCTCTAGGTGCAATGCTACAGCCCCATACTGCAGACCCCTCTGCTTTCTGGTCTGCTTCAGAGATCATTTTTTTCTTTCTAGCCCATTGTCCTTGTTTTAAGCTTAAAGAGTAAGAGTACGCTGGAAGCACAGCCACACTCTAGGTAGATCTACCAAATATTAGGGGCCAAAATGTTTGAATCCAAAGATCCAGCCCAGAAGACATAGTATTTTGATGAAGTGACCAGCTCCACCAGGATTGTTTTGAAAGGATTACAGGACTTAACTAAGTCTCTGGAAGGCTTGTACCCCTTACAACTAGCTCAAGCCTGCTGCAGTTGCCTGCTAAAAGTCACTGTGGAGGTGTTAAGAGTTAATTACTCAGGCAGGCATGTTACGTACAGGAAATTGCAAGTGTCAGGGTCAGCTGGGAGGACATAGAACAGCTGATCTGTTACTGACTCTACAGGTTCTTGTGCTGTCCATCAGACAATCACCATGGCATAGGAACATGGCTTTTAATTCTAATAGTTTAGCACAAATTGGGGTAGTACGTTAAGTACAGAAATCCCAGACTAACACACAAAAGGACAAAGGCGAGCAGCTTGCACGGCATCTGCAAGATAGGGACCTTGGCTCATGATGTCATTGAGTGAAGAGCAACTTTTCATCTTCTGGTCTCCAGGTGTGTTCTCTTAATTTCATACCCTTTTTAAACTCTCAACTCCCTGGTATGTCTGCTAACCCTTTAAGACTGAGGAGTAGCCTCACTGTTGCAGGTTAACAGAGTAACATTTTTCAGTTAACCAAGTGACCCATGTTTGAAGCTCCCATTGTTACCACCAGCTGGGCCAGCCAGCAAAGACTGGGCTTTGAGAAGAGTGTGTTCTTTGATTATTCGTTCTATCTTACTGAGCTTCTAAGCTACCTAATATTCCTAGTGGGGACCTCAGCATGTATCTTTGCTCTAATTCAGCTTCCTGAGAATCCTTTGGTCTTAAGAGGAGTGGGTTTTGGCTGCAGCCTGGGAAGTCCTCTCATCTCTGAGTCTCAAGCTTGCTGCCGTGGAAATGAGACACGTGTGTGTGTGTGTGTGTGTAGGGATGTGCACATGTATTGTAAGATCTGGACTCCTGTGACCACCTTTTCTGTCTGTTCCTCCCTGTGGAGTGCATGTGGTGCCTCTATGTTTCTCAGGCTTCTGACGTGTTGTGGAGTGTATTCATATGGAGTGAGCTAAGCGCTGGGCTACACTACCTGATTCCTCAGAGCCTGGGCTCTAATCAGGAAGCCAAGGTACGTACTGCGGCTCCCTGGAGAACCCCTGGGAGTGAGAGCAGGACAGGGTTCTTGGAGGAAGAAAGACCTGAGTTGAGCCTGTCTTTGGTAACTGCTAGTGCCAGGCCAGTATTTTCAATCTCAGCATTGGTTACAAAAAGGTCAGGGCTGGATGACTACCGCAGCACAGCCTCCTTGTAGAGCAAGACTGAGGCAGCTGAAAGTCTGCTTATCTGGACGACCATTAACCAACACCGTTCTCAGTCTCTGCTGGTAGCCAAGAGCGGGTATCATGTGACCACTTGGAACAAGAATTTCTTAACAAATTCGAAGGAATGCTCTGGATTCAGTATTATGTAGCTTTTTTTTGGTAAACAGTCCACCAGACTGTAAGTCTTCCAAGAGCAGTGAGTGTTGTATTTGAGTGGACTGGCATGCAGTAGGTCATAAGCGACTGATAGAGGAATGGAGTCAGCATCCAGGTGATACCAAGGGCAGAATCTCTAGACAGCGAAGTTGGTGTGGCTGGAAATACAAGAGAACTGACATCATCTGGACTTTTCTCCTCATTTCCTCTGCTGTTGCTATCTGCATCTCTTAAAGCACTCCTGGACACCATGCTCTAGATGCGTCTTTTGCCCTGTTGACAGACAAAGGAACAATTCTGTCAGTGTATTCATGTGGCCTTGCACCAGAGGAGAAGCTAAATGATCTGACAAGGTAACACAGCTGGACAGTAACAGGTCTTTCAGATTCAAAATACTGTGTCTTTTGCACAACATTTATCATTACTTTGCTGAAGCAAATGGGACCCTTTGTGCCTGTTGCTAGAAGGCAGTGTGTGCTCACAGGCACCCCTGTCTTGCTCTTGGGCAGAGCCCATCTTGGCCTTGGGGGTGTGCATGGCTCATTTCTTGGGAAATTCTGAAATTGCAGTCTGAGACAACCCATCATTTTCTAGCAACAGGAATAGCTGGAGATACAAGATTCCAAAGTGCATCCACCTTTTGTGGTAATTGGGAGTGCCTTCCCTTGGGGCGAGTCACTCAGAGAAGCACCCACTCTGTGTGTAGGAGTCCTTTTATCCTTTCATGGTAGTTCACAGACAGAGGAGAGAAGGCCCCTTGCTGGGTCCTCTGGGTATCTCTCTGGAACCTGGCTGGGGATGACAGCTTTAGTCCATTCTTGTGTCAGTGGTGTTTCAGGGTCACATTACGTGTGCCTGTGGCTAAGGTGTTCCGTTGTGTCTTCCAACGCCTTCAGACAAGCAATTCATGTTCTCCTTAATCCCCCTAGACTGGTTCACTGTACAGTGTAGAATGTCACGATTATTCTTGAGTGAACCAGCTATCTCTCATCCCCTCCTCTCCTCCTTTTCCCCGACACCCCTTAGCGTCAGGTTTCATGTGGCAAGGAATAGAGGTCACTGGGGATCCTTGGTCCCACATCAGTGTTGTGAGGCCTGAGAAAAGGTTATCTGCCTTCCTCAGAGTGTCCTTGTGAGGCGACTGCCTTGCATGTAGCTGCTTCCCTCACTGGAGGGTGGGCAGGAGCGGCTTCAGGCTTTTTCATGGGAGAAGAGCCAGGTAATTTATGCCCTTTGATCTTTGCTAGAGCCTATGACTCAACTTTGAATGCAGACAGAGGCTATTTATTTTGTGTATCTATTATTATTATTATTATTATTGCTATCTCCTGCCCTTATAGAAGCAAGAAAGTGACAGGGCCTTTGAAGTTTATTGCCAGGCAGAAAGTGCTTAGGGAGTCCTAGGAGGCAAGAATAAAGTTGGGGTCAGGGTAGGCAAGCCCGGGGTTCTGGCAGGGACTGATTTTGGCTGGGGTGAGAGAGAGAGGGCTTGGTGGTGGAGTGGGGGAGTTGGCTTTGCCTACTTTCAGAAGTACGTGCAGCATAAAATGGAAAACAGTTGTGTGTAAGAATAATATTGATGACGACAACATCAAGGACAATCACTTGACGTTTATGGTGTACTTACATGTCTGGTACTAAACAAGGTTCTTATTAACATGCATTATTTCATTGAATTCATTAACTTATAACTTGTGGAAGAAGGCACTATTTATCTTCATCTCATCGGTGAAGAAATGGACATTTGAAGATATTAAGTTGTGAAATAAGAAGATGAGGAGAGGGTGGTGGGAACCTTTGATTTATAGCTGGTTATGTTATTAATTTCTAACCCTAAGATAAGTCCTTTTCTCCTCTTGGAATTGTGGAACAAATAACAAGACTGTGCATCATTTGAACAGTGAAGAACACTTTGATTGTTGGCCAAGCATAGAATAGGTAAAGAAATGAGAGACTGGAAACTTGGAAATCAACTTCCCAACTGGTTGGGGGTCAGGAGGTTATAGATATAGGCTAAAAATAATAAGAGAGAGAAAAAGGCTAAGAAAGGGGAGGTACATTCATGTCTTTTGTGGAAATGGGCAGAGTCTTTCCAAGAATTCAGGTGCCACTTCGCTGCTTTCATAGTTTTTTGGAGGGGCCATTATCATGGCACCCATCAACTGTCATGGCATTGGGGGTGTGTCATTTACCCACATGCAAATTGAATTATAATGAACTTACAGGTTGTCTGGTGGTCACTCTGGCAGCCATCTTAGATCTAAACAGTGTTGGCTAACCCTCCTAAAGTGGCCTTCAAGGATCTTATCCTCAAAGACAAATGAGATTAGAGTAGGGTATGAATTTAATCAGGTCAAACAGGCAGTAAAGATAACAGGTAACAGTTGGCGAGGGGCCCAAGGGATTACCTAGAGTTGGAATTGGCATCAGAAGTGGTGAAGGTGGGTGTAGTCTTGTGGGACCGAATCTTTAAGCTATGAACCTGACGCTAACTCTTGGTAGATAATATCAGAGCTGAGTTGAATTGTAGGACACCCAGCTGGTGTCAGATAGCTTTTTGGTGTTGGGGGGAAAATAGGTCATATATTTTAGTCACAAAATGTTTTGTGTCGAGTGTGAATAAGAAAAATAAGTTTGTTTTTTCTATATAAATTTGTCTGAAGTTTCAACTGCTAAGTAAAAATCCTCGGCTCCCCACCTGATTGTTTGGCTCTGAGCCACACTCATCCTTAGGATATTCTGGGTCACCAAGTCCAGGTTCAACTCCACTTGAAGAGCTGTCAACCTTGGAAAATGACTCAGTATTTTTCATCTGCAAAACAGAATCAATTTTGCCCTTATATGGGTATAGTCTATTTAATGTTGAAACCAATAAGCGCTGTGTGGGTGCTCAGCATATTTTATCTGATTCATGCTGAGGTTGCTCCCTAGAGGGTGCTGGCACACAGTCAAAACTTTGCACCCCTAGGGTGGCTTCTGAAGTCAGTATTAGAGATCAAACTCTTCAGGGAAGAAGGACAGGGACCTCAAGGGTGGACCGTGCCGTTGCTCTTGGGACCTTCTCTGCGCACTGGGCTCCTTCCTCCTGAAGTTTTTCCTTTCTGCTTCCTAGGCTGAACTTCAGTGCATACAACTGGACCTGGAGCAGAAACTCAAGCTGAATGAAAACGCCATTGCGAGGCTCCAAACCAACCATCAGTCTGTTTTGGTAAGACTGGCCCGGGTCGCCTGTCACACTGCAGCATAGTCGGCTGCTGCTGCTGCTGCTGGGTTGGCTGTCCCCCTCTGGAGTTATTGAATGTGGATTATAGGTACAGTGGGGTCTCTAACAAGTGACAGTTGTGGGTACAGTTGGGTACATTGTGGGGTAGCACCACCTTTCTGTCCAGATTTATTACGAAATTGGTTTTAGTTTTAAAAGTGGCAAATGATTTATTTTTTAGTAATAAAGGGTGGAACCCAAACTAATCCAAGATTAATAGCATTTTTATTTCTACATGAGAGTGTGTGTTCTTTTTTTTTCTTTTTTCTGAGACAGAGTCTCACTGTGTAGCTCAGGGTGGCCTTGAACTGACTATGTAACCCAGGGCAGCCTCAAACTCCTGGTGATCCTCCTGCCTAAACCCGCCAAGCGCTGGGATTACAGGCATGCGCCATAATGCCCAGCTTTTCATATGTTTTATTAACGAGGAGAAAAAAGTGTGTGTGTGTGTGTGTGTGTGTGTGTGTGTGTGACGCTGAGTCGGAGAAATGACTGTATCTTGGCTCCTTCCATAATGCCTGGGTTCTACATTGTGTCTCACTAGTTGTTTGACTCAGTTGTTAGAGTAAAAGAGAGAGTTTGGAACTCATAGATTAGTGGATAGTAATTGAGAAGCTAGATTAGTTTTAGTTTCTCTGGTTTATAATCACTTTGCAAATAGACTATAAATGGACCAAAGCAAAATTCTACAAATACCTTTCACTGGTAGCAGTCCAACAGAATGCCAAATACTTGCCCTATGACAGTAAGTTAGCAGGAGGGAAATATTCATTGTCAGCACCTGAGATGGTGATTTCATCTACCCACCCAGCCACCCATCTATTTCATCCATACTTCATCTAGCTATCCATCTATCCACCCACTCATAACACATACCCATCTACTTTTTTACTTGTCCACCTGTTGGCTGTTCATCCATCTGTCCATCTGCCTATCCATTAACCCATGTGTCCATCCATTCACCACCCACCTATCCACCTACCCATCTGTTTGTCCTTATGCCCCCCAGAATGTCCACACAGACACACAGACTCACACACACACAGATACGTACACATATCTATCTATTTGTTCATCCATCTAATTTAATACTTACATCCACTTCTACTTAATTTCCACTCCTATGCTTATAACTAACTAGGTTGAAAGCTCTTTCTTACCTAAAATATCTTATTAGAAGAAGAAAAATAATTGTAACTTTAAAGCTTCATACACCTTCAGATTGTTGGTTTCTAGGCTTTGAATGACCTTGAGAATCACCCTGAGCATCTTATTTTTTCTGGATGTTTAATTTCAGACACTTTGATTCCTACTCATAATAACAGGGTGACCAGAGGCGGTAGCAGTCACAATGGCACCATGACAAAGGATGGGAAGACACAGAGGTGATAAAACTTGTCTTGCCTCCCTAAATTGATGGAACAGAAAAACCTTGGAATACTGATGACATAAGAATGACTCAGTATATTGACAGGACTGTGTACCATCCTAAATATTTAAACAATTAACTATTGACTACTCTGATATCTTTGGGGCCTCTCCTTCCTTTGTATTACTTGTCATCACTGAGCAGTAAATAATATCCTTCACACTTTCCACCTTATATGTAGGAAAGAAGTATTTCTCAGTGGGAAGGTTTAGGAAGCAGTGGTCACAGCAGGAGTCAGTCCACTAACATCATTTGAGGCTATTTTCCCCAGGATGGCCTCAGTGAAGGTGGGGAGAGATTTGGACCCTGAATTTTACCTTCCAACTCATGCTCTCAGCTCAGTGTCACGCTTCTCTGAGGAGCCTACGTGTTGAAATTAGAGTGTAAATGGCTTCAGCTCCTTCCCCAAGACCCCCTCATGTTGGCTCCCATGTCTTGTCCTGCTCCTGCTTTATGCTGGTGATCAGGAGTGGGTAGGGCATGGAGCCCCGCTGGTCCCTGTGACTCATGGAACCTGGGCACATGGAGGCTGAGGGGGCAGGAAGGGTGCGGGAGCCCGGGAGCGAGAGCATGTTATGTAATACAGAGTTCAGCTAAGACACCAGTAACTATTCCCACCAAAAGTAATAAGCAAAACTCACGTCACTTCTGTGGTATCCATCTGCGTCTTTTCTCTCATATTTACAATATGAAAATACAATTTGACATTTAGATTTAAGTCCAGTTGTGGTTAATTATCTTAGAATTCAATGTTTGCAGAGACAAGAAGACAACATTTATAAACAACTGGTTCTGTAGTTGCTAGGGAGGATTGGCATCTTTTTCTTTCCATCACCTGCTCAGTAGCAGCCTGAACAGTACATTTAGTCCATTAGAGATATCAAGTGTACCATTCATCTGGCGCCCACAGTGATCAAGGGGCTAAACTCTGTCCCTACTCTGATCCCAGCAAGGAGTCTGTTCAACGGAATGAGCTCCAAGGTTCTTTCCGCAAGCCTCTGCAGGGTGAGAGCCTGTGGGCTGAAAGCCCAGCTGAACCACCCATCACCTTCCTTTCTGAGTCCTTTCTTCACTGAGACTTTTTTGGATCTGGTCTTACTCTCCCTGGGTCCCAGAGAAGAGATAGGTATCTGTAGTCTCTGTCACAAGGATATCTGTTGTCTTGGCTCCCTTTGGAGCCCTGATGTCTAGACCTGGCCTCACCTTTGGGATAAGGAACAGAAAACAGCACACGAACGGACCGCAGAAGGGATTAGAGGTAGGTGGGGACAATGGCGGAGACCAACGGAGGCAGAGACTGGGCTCTGGGCTTTGTGGTGGAGCAAAGGAAGTAAGAGGAAAGAAAATTGTACCCAAGACCTTTATATTCAACTGGACACGGTAATTCATGTTTGTAGGGTAAACTGTAACTGGACGCTGTCAGAGGGAGCTGTTTGCATGCTTGGGAACCCCCAAAGCAGGCGTGGTGGTGCATGTCTGCAATCCCATCACTGGGGAGGCTGAGGCAGGAGGCACACCATGAGTTTCAGGCCAGCCTGGGGTATATAGTGAGTTCAAGGCCAGCGTGAACTACATGGTGAGACCCTGTTTTAAACCACCCCAATCCCACAAAACAAAGCAAAGCAAAGTAAAACAAAACAAAACACCAAAGAGAAGAAGAAACCATTTAGACCTTGGATTGATGTTGTAGATGTAATGCTGCTTGAAGGCGTTCGTAAAGGATATTTGGCATGTGTAAAAGTTCCACATGCGCGAGTGTCCTCATGCAAACCCTTCCTACTGATTTTTTTGGTAGTTTGATTGTTGCATTCTCTTCTGCATCAGTAAGCTCATCCTGCGATTGCTTGGGTGCTGTGGTTGTCTACACACACCCCAAACATTTTATGGGAGATTTGTGCCTTTCGGAGACACTATAAACTTAGATGTACTTTTCTCTCAGGTGACTCAGTAATCTGAAATGAATGTAACAAAATGCTAAGAAAGCTGATTTATTCTATCATGTGCACAAAAATTTTATTTATTGCAATGTAAACTCCAAGTGTACTAGATGTAGGCATTGCCCTGGCAGGAAAACTGATTTCAGGAACTTAACTAATAGCCCCAGACTGTCAAAACTGGGAGGAATCTTAGAAGTTATATAATAATTCTCTCAAATGGTTGAAAAGACTAGGCAGACTAAGTTCACAGTTAGTAAAGAGCTTACCTGGAAGAGTAAGACCTTTTGCCAGGAGCCCACAGTTTACATGAGAATGAAATTTTCCCTTAATAGTAGATCTCTTGATCCCTAATTTACAGGGTTTTCAAGTTCATGTTTCT
>RJWM01042965.1:0-13977 GCA_004363535.1 Dasyprocta punctata
ACAGAGACCTTCAAATTAATTAATTTCCCATATATTGTTTTCAAAATTAATTTTCACTTTGATAGTATAGTGACCTATCCAAAAACAAGTTCATCATTTGAGCCTAACCCATACATGTCTTTCATGGCTCTTCATGTGTGTGCTGTGTCACTGTCCTTGGTTGGCCCAATTTATATTTCCTGCTGTCTTTCATACCAGATGCACTTCCTGAGGTTCGCCTCCAGTTGGTATCCTCTTGGCCAAGTAGATTGGCATTGCAGAATTAAGGACAGGGACCTCAGAGCTGGGAGGGCTTCAGTGAAACCACAGTTGTGGGAAATCACAGTTGTGGCATAAGCTATACTTACAGGAAACCCATGAGCCACAAGTTTGTCATGCATCATCTGGAAATGACGACTTCTTTAATGCCTTGATTTTAGGCTTGTGACTTCTAGAATGTGAGACAACACAATTCAGCTGTTTTAATCCATCCTGCTTTTAATGTTTTTTATGAAAGCCTTAGAAAATCCATATGCACCCTGCAGGCACAAATACCATTAATGACAATAAATTTCTCAAAATTCCAGTGCCAGTTGGTGAGTGGAGAAAAATTTCTCCATAAGATCATATCCATTGCAAGCACTCTTCTTAAAACTGATGGAAGTAAAAGCAAAAGTCTAGCCGGGCGTGGTGGCACATGCCTTTAATCCTAGCACTCGGGAGGCTGAGATAGCAGGAGCGTTGTGAGTTCAAGGCCAGCTTGGGCTACAACTCGAGCGCAAGGCCGGCCTGAGCTACACAGTGTGACCCTGCCTCAAAAAACCAGGGCTGGGAGTTTGGCTCAGCGGCTTACGTGCCTGCCTGACAGGTACGAGATTGTGAGTTCAATCCCCAGTGCTGCAAAAAAAAAAAAAAAAAAAAAAAAAAAAGCGAAAGCCTAAGAAACATGTGTACTTCAAAGTAGGATCAAAACCCAGTTGTTACACTGTAGGAATTTTTAAAAGTTGAAAAATTAAATCGGGGAGATGGCAGAGTGATGAACAGCGGAGGAAGAACCTCTCTGAAATTCAGTGTCCAGATGCTGGAATTTAGCAACGTGAGGAAGAAAGGGAGGTTAGTGGGTCTGTGGGACCCAGCAAGGATCTGAAGCAAGAATTGAAGTCTGAAGGGGAGAGTGAAGAGAGAGACCTCAATAAAAAAATGTAAAACAGAATTTAGAAAAAAATCTGTTTCTCTCTTATCCTTGAGTAGTTTCCTCCTGGACTCCCCTTCTCTGTAACCAGTGACCACTGCTATAGACAAAGCTAATAGCTACACTCCTATAAATGGAGTCTTGTAATGTCCTGGTTTCTCGGGGGAATCTGCTTATTTTTAAGGCTGACCTCTGCTTAGATACTGAAAAGGTAGATGATCATGTTTCTGTAGACCAAGCCCAGGGACATCCTGGGACCTGCTTTCTTTCAGAAGGTACAGATAGAGTTGACAACTATGTTTCTGTTAACAGAGTCCTGTGATACCCTGGGATTCCTAAAATCTGTCTTCTTTCAAGGATAAGTTGTAAACTGTTGCTGAATAAATAACTGCCTGTTGTCTCAGTTTCTGTAACCTCACTTGCACCCTGTTATGGATTAAAAATTGGTGGTCAACTTAACACCAGCTGAATTAAATCAGCTTGGTGCTGAGTGTAGATGGCCCACTTGAGGAAAGTTGCCAGCATAAAAGGAGATGCAGAGAGGAAGGGTGTGGCATTGTGGGTTCTCCTAGGTGTTGTTATCTGGAGCCGTTGGTTCTCCTGGAGGAGCTTGTCATGCTGGCTTCCCCAGTATGAATTTGACCATTTTCATTGGAGGAGCTTGGGACCTTGTCACTGAGAGCAGCTGTGGTTCACTTTGGGGTGCTCTGGTCCTTACATTGAGCATCACTTCCTGGCTTTGGAGGGGAAGGTGTTTGCTGTTTAATCTCCAGGAAAAGCATCACACTGGCTTCCTAACGTGTACTTGGCTGTTCTCACTGTCAGAGGAGTTTAGGACCTCATTGTTGCTGAAGATGACTGTGGTACTTTTAAGGGGAGCCCTGGTCCTTATTCTGAGCATCACTTTTTGGCTACAGTGTGGAGCCCTCAACCTACTGGCACTAATCGCTCACCCCGCTGGCATAGGCTCTCTAGCTTCCACTGCTGACCTTTGGGCCTTCCCAATGCAGATCAATAAAACAGACTTGCATGAGTCATTGTCATGGGCTCTAGGCCTTCAGTTGGACTCATGGGGGGGCACTGTCATGAGGTCTAGGTCTTCAGCTGGACTCATGCAGGACATTACTGTGGGATCCAGGCTCTTGGCTGGATTTTCTAGGTCTTTAGTGTTGTGGACAGATATTCTGCACTTTCTTGTATTTAACTCTGGGTAGCCATTATAAAATAATAATATAAATTCTGTGTCCTGTATGCAATAGTTCTCCTTGCAACCTCTGACTACAACACACCCCCTTCCAGTTTCAAGCCAACCCCTCAGCAAAATGTATAAAAACAGGAGCTTCTCCTTTGTTTAGTGTTCAGCTATTTTTAAAATTTTTTTATTTTTTTATTTTAAAGATAGTAAAATCCAATAAAACATAACTACTATAGTATATCTTGTTATTTTCAGAATAGTTGACCATTCCATCAGGTATAATAAAATCAAACCAAAACCAAAGCAGAATAAAACCAATAAAAACAGAATATGAAATAAAGCAAAAAAAAATTAATCAGAATAAAGCAATGTGAACAATATTGGGCCTGAAAGACAAGACAGAAGAGAATCCCACATTTTGCTACATCACATACTGTCATCTTCCCAAGAGATGCTCAGACTGCCAGCCCCAGGCCTGCAAAATCAACCAAACAAAACATGCATTTAGTTGCTTTATGTACCATAGTTGCTATCAACTTAGCCAATCCTCTGAACCAGCAGGTTGCTTATGGGGACGAGGGTGGGGGATGTCCTTGGTTCTTAGCCCATGCACTGGTAGGCCTACAGGAGGCACATCTCTTTCTCTTCCTGGAGTCCATGCTGGTTGCACGCACTCACCAGGAAGGCAGGCTAGTTGTCTTCTGGTTGGATCCTCCATGTGTTCAGCCATTTTGGATGTGAGTCCTGCTGAGCCAGGCATTCACCTAATAAAACCTTCTGGTTTCACCTGTGGTCTCACCAGTCTCTGGAGTTCTGCAACCAAAGGAGGTGGCAAGCAGTGCTTTCTCCCTGTACATTGACTCACTGTGTGGGAGAGGCACCTTGAGCCTGCAGAGGCTCAGTGACTACTGGCAATCCCAGTGACCTGCACACAGAAATGTACCAAGGGAACAGGGCAGTGGGTACAGTGGACTGCAGTGGTGGCTGAATTATATGGGTTCAGACATTCTCCAGGAGAGGGCAATTGCTGGTAGCCATCTTGGAGAGGGGCCAGCAGAATTTGGAACTCAGAGCAGCTTCAGGATAGCTCCATCTAGTGGCTTCCAGTGTCTGGGGGAGGTGTAACTGAGTTGAAATCAACAAGAGGTCAAGGAGCTGAGTTCAAGTTGGCAGGAGGCACCTGGAGTGTTGCAGGCTGGACAAATCAGGTTTCATCCTCACAACTGGAAACCAGCCTGAACTTCAGTGGAACTACAGGTGCAGGCTTACTGGGATTATCCACTACCCCACCATAAATCTATGACTGGCTTGCTGAGATCAATCAACACAGATCTGGGCTCTGTCTGCCCACTCTCTCTACCAGTGACAGCAGAGATACACTCTGAAGTGGACATTTTCTTTTTTTTCTTGTTTGTTTTTGTTTTTATATTAATGTGAACATTGTTTCTAGTTTTTTTCTTGTTGTTGTTCTATTTTGTTCTTGCTTATATTTCTTTCTTTTCTCTTTCCTTCCTGTCGTCTTCACCAATTTCCCAAAGTTTGCATAATCTTCCTGTCTCCCAGCCTTAGTTCTAATCTCTTCCTCTTCTTCTGTTTCTCTAATATTTCTCTCTAGCCCCTTTTAAATTTTCTCCCTTGAGAGTAAAATTGCCATATTGAGGGCATATTTACTATATATAATTTTCTGGTTTTTAAAAAAATTTGTTACATAACCACAAATATATTGCATATGGTTAAAGGTGGCAAAATTAATATTTACCACAGTTTGTCATTTTCTAGGCTGTGTTTGATGTTAGTGTTCTTGCTGATTGTACTATTTTACCCAAGGTGACATAATTGTTCTAACCAGTTGTTCTTCCCAGTATACTGAGAATGAGATTCCTAAGGGTCATAAACAATTCTATAGGGCAGTGCCAAAAAACCAGGGCATAGGCTGAGTGACAGCACTTTCTCATCCCCAATAAGTTGAAGAGGTAGGATCTTACAACAGACTCAAGACTCAAAAACCAGCTATACCTGGAAGACATCTCTGAGAAGTAGTCATTTCCTAAGGGTTCTAAATGCTAGCAATAAAGCTACATGCCATAAGCAATTTACAGTCATCAACCCAGGAATTAAACTTTAAAAATAGAAAATGAGAAGACTCTGAAGCAAGGTGCAACTCCAAATGTCAAGCTCACCAAAGGAAAACCCAAGAGGCAATGAGGTGGCACAATTTTAAAGCCACCCACTTGGACTCTATGAAGTGATAACAGCAAAAGTAATAAAGCAAATGAATGAGGCTACAGAAAAAATCAAATCAGAAATAATCTCTCAGATAATTACAGAGATGGTGACCATAATGTTAGACATGGTTAGTAACTTTAGAGCAGATACAGATAAAAAAAAAATAGAGGAGCTTAGGAAAATGATGGAAACCATCAACATCCAACATAGGAAAAAATGGAATCCATGAAAGGAATTCAAACAGATATCTAGGAGATTAAAAATTCCATTGAAAGTATATGCAGCAGAATGAGCCAGTGTGAGGGCAAAATATCAGATATAGACGACAGGATTGTTAGTGATTTTGAAAAGAAAGATTTCTTAAAAATAGCAAAGGACTATGAAAAATCAATCCAACAATCACCAGATGATGCCAAAAAAATATCTTAAGATTGATTGGAGTCAATGAAAAGCAGGAGATACTGCAAACAACAACACCAAAAAAAAAAAATACTGCTCACAGAAGTAATGACAGAAAATTACCCAAGCGTGGAAAAAGAATTTCATATTCAGATCAGTGAGACATATAGAACTCTAATTAGCCATAATTTTAGAAAGTCTACACCAAGGCATATTATAGTCAAGAGTCCAAAAATTCAACACAAGAAGAGAATGTTAAAAAATTTTAGGATATTTTCTTCTCATTTCCCAAACTCTATTATACATTTTGGTCCTTATTTACACTTTCTCACACCAGAGAAACAATGTGGTATTTAAACATGTGTGTCCAATTTATTTGACTTAAGAGTATGGTCTCAAGGTGCATTCATTTAGCTAGAAATGTTCAAATGAGAAGGGGAATAAGGGAGGGGGAGGGGGAAAAAGAAGGAACAAGAAAAAAGAATAAAAGGAAAGAATGAAAACAAAGCCTTTATAAATAAGGAGGGGAAGACAGGTTGAAGGGAGGGGAGGGGAATGGGAAAAAAGCAGAAGCAAGGTATGACATACAGATTTTGAGCCTGGGCTTTGACTACAGTGGGACAGCCATGGAGGATCGGGTGTCTATGGAAGAGGTAGGGGCTGAGGCATGAGGAGAGCTGCTTGGTTTTAGTGCATCAGGATGTGCAGGCTGGGGCATTGTGAGCAGGGCTGATGGAGGAGAGAAGGAGTACCCTGTGAAACGGGGTGACGGTGGCACCCAGCTCTGGGAGGGACCAGGACTGGAAGAGCACCTGAGCAGTGGGCTGGTCTAGGACCTGGGCAGGAGTTGGGGCACAAGGTGGAGAGACATAGGCCCAGCTTTACCTGCCAGGGTTGTAGGGATGAAGCAGAGATCATTTTTCATTTTAAAGAAAGCTGAACTAGGTAGAGAGGGATTGGAGGGAAGGGATCATTGGAAGTGGCCAGGGGAGTGTCATACTTGCCTAGCAGGCAGAGGAGCAGAGCTCCAACCTGAAAGTGTTGGAGAATTGCAAGACTTGGTGACACACAAAACTCAGGACCCAGATCTTTCCCCGCAGAGGGGACAATGCATCTGGAATGTGAAGTCAGAGGCTGGTTAGATTGGCGTCGTTGAACACCTTTGGGCTCTCTATAGCATTAAGGTCAAGAGTGGCCATGGGCTGTGCAATCACAGGAAACATGAATCAGCAGCCATGGAAATAGGGGTAAAATATCTGGAGCACCTTCTAATGCATTTCCCAATTCTGTCGTATCAGAGCATGGACACACTCCAAGTTTTCTTGTGGATGCTTGCACATCTTTAGAAGAGCATATTCATGCCGAAGGCTTTTTAGGAAATCAGGATCTGTTCTTTGCATAAAAGCACTGAAGAATAAACTGGATAATGGTGAGAGTGACCTGTCTTCTGTACTTCCTTGTGATATTGCAGGACTTCTTAAGTAGCTCTTTAGGGAGTTGCCAGAGTACATTCTCCCAGTTTGTTTGCATGAAGTTTCTTTTTAAAGCTCAAGAGTTAGGATCACAGGAGAAGAACACAGCTCCATTCTTCCTTTCTTTCCTTATGACTCATCATGCAGTTGATGTATTAAGATGACCTTTAACTTTCTCAGGAATGTATCTCTCAGGTTCAGTAAGAACGAGATGAAAGCAGCAGTCTTGCAGTAATATTTACACCAAATCTTCTTCAGACAAGTGAAGGACATGAAAAGATGTCTACTAATACAGAAGAAAAGCTGTGATTACAGACTGCAGTGGTACAGACTCTTACGAATTATACCTCAGATATTGGGGGTGTACCAGATTTTATCTTGGAAAAGATACCAACTGTGATAGGTACTGATGGTCTCTGTCCAATTTCATCATTGGCAGGCTTTGAAGAAGATAAACGTGGAACTGCTGGTGAGTGTGAGAGAAAGCAAAGACAAAGTGTTAGAGATTTTGTTAATAGAGAACTAAATAAACTTAATATTAAAACAGGAATACTACTGGGAGTAGTGGCACACACCTGTAATCCCAGCACTTGGGTGGCTGAGACAGGAGGATTGCTGTGAGTTTGAGGCCAGTTTGGACTATAATGTGAGTTCAAGGCCAGCCTGAACTGCAGAGCAAGACCCTATCTCAAAAAGGCAAAAATAAACAAACAAAAAACAGAAACACTAAATCTACTGGAAAATAGAATAGGTAGAACCCTTGAAGACATTGGTATAGGCAAAGACTTTATAAATAAAACTCCAGTTGCACAGGAAATATCACAAGGAATCAACAACTGGGATCTCATCTTGTTAAAAACCTTATATTCAATAAGAATAAGATGAAAGCAGATTAGCAAAAGAAACCACCAAATTGTTTGGCCAATTGAAGGCAGATGTCTTGTGCTCTGGGTGAATGATTTGGGGATGACAATGCACGATGTATGTACCACTGTTACCCATGATTGATGTACTTTGAAATTTTGTTTTTTTTTCAACTTATCTTTGAATAAAATGAACTTGAAGAAAAAAAAAAAAAGAAAGAAAGAAAAAGAAACCACCAAAAGAGTGAAGAGATAATGAGGTCTTGGCCTAATCCCAATCTCCTAAAGAAATGGATGGTGAATGGTTTAAGTAAGAGTCCAGTAGTGTGATTTTTAGGGTTCTAGGAAAATCCAAACAAACTCTGTCTGTCAGGAGTAAGACAAAGAGTTCCACTCTACAGCTCGTATTTATTTGGTTTTCAAATGAAGGAAGGGGATACCGAGGCAAGGTGGGAACTGAGCAGGACCTTGGGAGTCAATTCAAAGACTTTCAAAGCAGTAAATTGTGCCGATTATGAGGACTGTTTGATGTCTAAGGTTGATAGTTTCATTTCTCTGGGATAGGGGGTGTCAGCCAGTGTCCTTGGCTTCTTCCACTGTGATGTTATCTTGACTTCATAGCACTGTGCATGTGCTCTTTTCCAACACAGACAGAGGTTCCTAGTGTTAAGCAACTTAACCTTGTACAGCTCAGACTCCAACAAAGAGACGACCCACAGTGTGGGAAAAATTTTTGGCAGCTATTCCTCAGACAAAGGACTAATATCTAGAATATATAAAGAACTAAAAATATCAGACCCCACAAGTTAAAAGATCTAACCCAAAAATGGGCATCTGAAATGAATAGGCACTTCTCAGATGAAGAAGTAGAAATGACAATAAATATATGGATAGACGTTCAACATCACTCTTCATTCAAAAGATGCAAATTAAAACAACACTGATATTCTATCTCACTCCAGAAAGAATGGCTGCCATCAAGAAATCAACCAATGACAAATGCTGGCAGATCTGTGGGGAAAAAGGAACCCTTCTCTACTGTTGGTAAAAGTGTACACTTGAGCAACAACTGTGGAAATCATTGTGGAGATTCCTCAAAAATCTAAAGCAAGAGGTTCCATTTGTCCCAGCTATTCCCCTTTATGGTATCATCCCAAATGAATTAAAAGCATCATACTACAGCAGTATATACGCACCCTTCTTTATAGCAGTACAGTTTATAATAATTAAATCTTGGAAACAGCCCAAATGCCCATCAACTGGTGAATGAATACAGAAGATGTAGGTTTTTTTATATGATGGAGTACCATAACTGCCATAAATAAGGATAGGCTTGAGACATTCCTAGCTAAATGCACCTTGAGACCATACTCTTAAGTGAAATAAATCAGACACAACACACATGTTTAAATACTGCATTGTGAGAGAAACAGCCAGACCCACCTTTGCATACCTGCCACCATCCAGATGCTTGTTTCCCTCAGGTAACCAGCATGGGCAGGGAAAAACAGCCAGACCTGCCCCTATGCCCACTATCATCTGGACACTTGCTTCCCTCAGGTAACCAGTGCAGGCTGAGAGAACCAGACAAACACACCCCTGTACACCTGCAGGACACCACTAGGAGAGTCCTGGTGTAGCCACATTGGCTGAGAGAAGAAGCAACCCTGCTACCACATACCCATGGCCATGGGGGAAGCCTCAGTGTAGCTGCACAGGTTTTGAGAAGCCTGCCCCATGCCCCACTCCCTTCCTGGGAACCTGAAACCCAGGTGCCTGGCCCATTCTCCTACACTGTCGGAGGGCAGCCAACATAGAAATCACCTTAGGACTCAATAACCAGCTTGTTGGGAGGAACCCAGGAAAATGCCAAGACGGAGGAGCAGAAGGCAATCTCAGACTTCCAGTACACACAGAACAAGTCTGGGAGATATAGACGTGGAAGAAAACAGAAGTCACACACCTGAAATCTCCGAAAGGGTAGCAACTGAAGTAAAGAAACAATTTTATGAGTCTGTAAAAGTAATCAGATCAGAAATTATATCTCAGGTAAAAGAAGAAATCACAAACATAATGAAAGAATTGCTCGGCATATCTAAAGAACACATAGATAAAAAAGAGGAGTGTAGGAAAATGATGGAAACATTGAATGAACAATATAGGAAGGGAGACAACTGATCTGCCCTCTGGGGGACTGGGCAACCCACGTGGACCCCCAGAGGAGAACAAGAATGGGCCCTCCCAGCACCCACCCCACTGGGCCCAAGCAGCTCCAACCATGAGACAACTGATCTGCCCTCTGGGGGACTGGGCAACCTGTGCAGACCCCCGGAGGAGAATGAGAATGGGCCCTTTCAGGACCCACCCTGCTGGGCCCAAGTGGCACCATGGACTTGGAATCAAGGACCAACCTCCCCTCCACCCCGCCCCTTAAGCAAGCTGCTGGTTCGGAGATCTGGCTAAGTTGACAGCAACTAAGGAACATTAAGCAACTAAATGCTCATATTGTTTTTAGATTTTGCAGGCCTCCGGTCGGCAACCTGAGCATCTCTTTGGAAGATGGCAGTAGGCAATGTAGCAAATATGGGGGATTCTCTTCTGTCTTGTCTACGAGGCCCAATATAGTTCTCACTGTTTTGCTTTACTCTGATTATTATTATTTTTTTTCTTTATTTTATATTCTGTTTTTATTGGTTTTATTCTGTTTTGTTTTTGGTTCAATTCTACTGTAACTGTTGGAATGGTCAGCTATTCTGAAGATAACAAGATATACTATAGTAGCTATTGTATTCACATTATCTTTCTTCGAAGTTCTGTACCAGTTCTACTGCTTTGTTTTGATTGACTTTGTTTTGTTATGTTCTGTTGGATTTTACTATCTTTAAAATAAAAATAAATAAATAAATAAATAAATTTAAAAAAAGAATGAACAATATAGGAAGGAATTACAATGCATGAAACAGATTCAAAGAGATATCCAGGAAATTAAAAACTCCATCAAAAGTTGACAAAACTCCTTGAAAGAGACTAAAGATAGACTTTTACACTTTGAAGATAGGATTGCAGCTAGTGATTGTGAAAGAAATAATCTTTTAAAAATGACAAGGAACCAGGAAATAACAATTCAGCAGCTGCAAGACAATGCAAGAAAAATAATTTAAGGGTGATAGGTGTCAGCGAAAAAGCTGGGACCAACACAAATGACATAAAAAAAATATTTACAGAAGTAATAGCAGAAAACTTCCTGAACATGGGAAAAGGATCTAGCATACAGAGAAGCAAGGCATATAAAACTCCAACTAGCCATAATCAAAATAAATCTACACGCAGACATATAATAGTCAAGATCCCAGAAATTTAGCACAAGAACAGAATGTTAAAGGCTGTTAGAGAAAAGAAACAGACCACCTAAACAGGAAAACCCATCAGAATCAACAGTAGGAGGATAGCATGGCAGAGATGAGCCAGTGTATGTTGGCTGTAACCATTAATGTAGATGACCTCAATTCACCAATAGAAAGAAACACAGGGAGAGAGGATCAAGAAACAAGATCCATCAATATTTTGTATACAAGAAACACATTTAACTCAAAAGAAAATTCATAGACCCAAAGTCAAAGGAGAGAAAACAATTGCTCTATGCTACAGGAAACCAGAAAAAAGCAGGAGTAGCTTGTCCATCAACCACAGAATGGATAAAATATGGAATTTTTATGCAATGGAAATCTACTCGGCTATAAAGAAGGATAATCTTGCAGCTCTTACAGGTAAATGGATGCAAATTGAGATCATGCTTATGGGTGAAATTGTTTGTGCTCATATGGGTGAACAACGTGTTATCTCCTAGCATAAAAAACTAAAGGAGTTAGTATGATCCAAAATGCACAATAAATGGTATGAAAGTGATAAGGGAGGAAACATTTAAAAAGGGAAGGTGGTAACCACTGTTAATTTCCTATTACCTTGTTTTGAATTCTTGTATTGTTTTCATAGTTTTGTTAGGTTTGGTTTTATTCTGTCTTATTGTTTACTGTGTCTGATGGCATGGCATGGGCAGCTATTTTGAAGATAATGGGATGTATTATGGTAGCCATTTTTAATTTCTGTTATCTGGTTTTGAAATTTTATAATGCTTTCATTCTTTTGTTTTGCCTTTTTTTTTTTTTTTTTTTTTTTTTTTTTTTTTTTTTTTTTTTTTTTTTTTTTTTTTTTTTTTTTTTTTTTTTTTTTTTTTTTTTTTTTTTTTTTTTTTTTTTTTTTTTTTTTTTTTTTTTTTTTTTTTTTTTTTTTTTGTCTTTTTGAGACAGGGTCTCACTATGCAGTTTGGGCTAGCCTTGGACTCACTTTGTAGCCCAGGCTGGTCTCAAGCTTGAAATAATTCTCCTGCCTCAACCTCCCAAGTGCTGGGATTACAGGAGTGCACCATCATGCCCAGCACTATTCTGCTTTGTTTTGTTTGATTTTATTATGTCTGATGGTATGGACAGGTCTTTAAAAAAAAACAAGAGACATTATGGTAGCCATTGTTAATTTCCTATTATCTTGTTTTGAAGTCCCATATATACTTTCATTGTTCTGTTGTGATTAGTTTTATTTTGTTTGGTTTGGTTTGGTTTTATTCTATTAAAAATAAAATAAATAGATACTGTATTGTTTCTCTGGTGTGAGACACCAAAAGTGTAAATAAGGACTGGAATGTCTAATAGATACTGGGAAATGGGAAGCAAATGTTCAGCTGAGAAGGGGAACAAGGGAGGGGAAATGGAAAGGAAGGAAGGGGCAAGAAAATAAGAGAATCAAAAGGGAAAATGGAAAGAAAGCTTTTATAAGTAAGGAAGGAAAGAGGGGTTGAAGAGAGGGGAGAGGAATCAGAAAAAAAGAATCAAGATATATCATGTACAGACACTGTTATGGTTTGTGTCTGGACATCCCCCCAAAACCTTATACAGTCATGGGGACAGGCTTCTAGAGTTCGTGACTGATTCATGGTCCAGTGCTGGAATTATGAGTGTTAGTACTGTACCCACCCTAGGGTGGGTAACCTACATACAATATAAGAGACAGAAAGAATCTTCTCTCACTCTCCTCTCTTTTTGCTCCCATTTCTTTTGCTGTTTTTCACCACCAAGAACTGTTGCCCTCTGCTGTGAGCTACCCTGCCTTGGAGCCAGCTGATTATGGACTGGAACTGCCACAAACTGTGAGCTAAATAAACCATTCCTTCCTTAATTTTGTACATCAGATATTTTGTCTCAGCAATGAGAGAAAAATAACCAACACAGGTACAAATTCGCTTGGATGAATGTGATCATTATTTACATCTAAAATGTACCAATAAAAAAACCACAAAAAATAATGAAAATTAGAAAAAAGAAGAAAGTTAAGCCAATGGGGAAAAATGCCTAAGAATTTAAAACTATTTATCTAAAACTTGCATTTGTGAGATATGGGGAAATATCATTGAACTATTTTTAAATTATCTATGAACATCATAGAATTCTATGTATTTCTTCAAAAATAGGTTTTAAGTCAGGTGTGCCTGTAATCCCAACACTCAGGAAGCTGAGACAGGTGAATCACAGTGAGTTTGAGGCCAGTCTGGGCTACTCAGAGTTCAGGGTGAGCCTGAACTACATAGCAAGACCCTGCCTCAGAACAAACAAACAAACAACAGATTTTGGGCTGGGAATATAGCTCAGCAGCACAGTGTCTGCCTAGCAAGATTAAGGTTCTGAGTTAGATTCCTGGTACAAAAAAACCAAAAACCAAAAACCAAAACTAAAAACAAAAACAAAACAGACTTTAGAGAAAGGCTTCTGGGAGTCCCCAAGAGTAGCCTCAGGTTGAATGGTTGACCAGAAGGAATCAGAAGACCCTGCACTTGTTAGACTCATGGTTACGTTTATTGCAGTGAGAGTGCAAAGGAAAATCAGCAAAGGTAAAAGGCACATGGGAGGAAGTCCAGAGAAAATGACCCACAGACTCCCAAGAGTCCTCTCCCCATGGGTTCACACTAATTTCCCCCGGACTTCAGAAGTGTTGCTGACGAAGGTAGCTTTCTAGACTTAATGACGATGGGGGATTAACTAATGGTCAACTTGTAACACCCAGCTGAACTGAGCATGGTTCTGGGTGTGGAAGGCCCATTTGAGGATCGTTGCCAACAGCATAAAAAGGGAACTAGAGGGGAAGAGGGTGTGCTATTGATTCTTCTGGAGAAGCTTGTCACGCTGCTTCTTCAGAGGAGCTTGGGTCCTCACAGTCACTGGGGATGGCTGTGGTTTTCTTTGCGGGAGCTCTGATCCTTGCATTGAGTGTCACTTCCTGGCTCCTGTGCAGATCTCTCAGCCTGCTGGCACAGATCCTTCATCCTGCTAACACAGACTTTCTAGCTTCCACCACTGACCTTTGGGCCTTTGCAGTGCAGATCCTTAATACGAACTTGCATGAGAGAGACATTGTTGTGGGCTTTAGGCTTCCAGCTGGATTCATGAAGGACACTGCTGTGGGATCCAGGCCCTCAGCTGGATTCTTTGGGTCTCCAGTGTGGACAGATCTCCTGCATTCTCTTGCCTTTGACTTTGGGTGAATATTATTAAATAATCCTATAAATTATGTGTCCTGTATTAAATCTTTTCCCTCACAAACCCC
>RJWM01042966.1:0-13855 GCA_004363535.1 Dasyprocta punctata
CAGCTTCCCCTCCCATGGACTTATTTCTCTCAAAGACTAACTTTCTGCTCACTAACATATACACACCCTGTCAAAATCAATCTGGAAAGAAAGGAAGGGAGAGGTTTCTTTCTGAGCAGTAGGAAATTGGCTTCTGCTGCCTGCTGTATGACAAATTTGCTGTGTGTCTTTGGGTTCATCCTTTCCCACTCTGAATTTAGAAAAAGTTAAACACTGGATTCCTAGTTCTTGCTGTGTTACAGAATCAGGCTGAGTTTTGTTTTCTTTCATTTCATTTTGTTTCATGTTGTGCTGTTGGGCCTTGTGGGATGTGTGTAGTAAGAAAATTTAACATGAGATCAACACTTCTAACAAAAATTTTAAATGTACAATACATGATTGTTAATGATAGGCATGTTGTCTGGTTTCTCACCCACTCGCTCATCTATCCTAGACAGCAGCAGATCACCGAAGTCCTCTGGGAGGCTGAGACAGCGCACCTTCTGCTACAGGTACGCGCTGATGTCACGGATCCCCAACTGCTAAGAGATGAGCTGATGTCCATCTTGGCAGAGAAACATCTTGGAGGTCCTTCTTCTACCACTAGGTGTCACTATTCTGCCTTGAATGCCCTGTATTCACCGCCAGATTAAACAAATACTTTCCAGGTCTTTTGAATTCTTGCCACTTGGATTTAACTTGCATCTGCCTTTCCCAGACCCTTCCCCCAAAGATTCAACACTACTATTTACAGGTGTCTGCTCCCCTCATTTCCCTGCCTTCCAGGTCTCTAGATTTGACTAATGATATGGAATGTGAGGGGCACATCTGCTAATGGGCCCAGCCCTTCTCATTCATTCTTCCAATCAGGAATTTAATTTAATGAGAGTTTTGTGTTGAGAACTGAAGACTCAATGAAGAGCACTTCCCTCCTCCTCAGGAGTTCACAGAGGACACCACTACTACTGTAAGCTGGTGAGATACTGCTAAAATATGGACCCTATGCTGTTTTAGCCATGCTCTCATCCCTGGGACAAAGTGCCCAATACTCACAGCTTAAAGGAAGAAAGGTTTACTTTGCCTCACAGTTTCAGTCCATGGTTGGCTGGCTCCAAGGCAGAGACAGCATGATGGAAAGGCATGGCAGAGGAAAAGGTCATGGCAGCCAAGAACCAAGGAGAGAAGGGAGGAGCCAGGGAAGGAGATATACCCTCCAATATCATGCCTCCAGGGACCCACCTCAAACCAGACCCCATCTCCTGATAGCACATTCAGCTACTGGAATCTTTAGTGGATGAATCTACTGATAAGTATAGCACTCTTATGATCCAATTAGCTTCTAAACACATGAGACTTGGAGGAGAGGCATTTTAGATCTAAACCCATCACACATGCTAAGAACAGACAAGAGAAGAAACCCTTGGGCCTGGCATGGACAGGCAAGGAACCCTGACAATAGAAGGAGAATTCAACCTGAAACCTGCATCAATTTGATGTTCAAATCCTTGAGACAAGGTGTCTGAGAACTACGGACAGTGGACCCAAATAGGTCATCCTATTAAGCGTAATGTAGGCTTTTCCTATTGAAACTCTAAACCATACTGAAAACAGCTTGAACCTAATTACTTTGCATGGGAGAAAGAATAGGCTCCATTCTCCACTTGCATGTAATCACCATTATCTGGCCTACCCTTGAGGACACATGTGACTTTCTACTTTTTGTACCCTCAAACTGACCACAAAGGAGATATACAATGTATTGTGAGTCAATAAATGGATATCATCTGAGCTCAGTCACTTAAAAGATCATTAGGTCTTAAAGAGGTCATTTTCAGAGGAAAACTAAAACCCAGGCCCCAGTACAAGGGCCACACGTGTGCCTGGCTCCTGCTCATAGAGTCAGTGCTGTCTCATTCTCCTACCCCTTTAATGAGTCTGCAGACTGCTCAAGCCCAAGAAATCGGATGCACTTTTTTTTTTCCTACAGAGATTCTCTCTATTCCACCTTCAGGAACACTGCTTCTCAATAATGTAATGAGAACTCAGAAGCTGTGCATTCTCCACTAAAGTTGAGACAAAGAGTAAAGAGTAGAAAGCAAGGTCATCTATCTGCTAATCCTATAATCCAGACTCTGTAGCCTTCAGCAGAAGTTAAACAGCTCAACAATTCCCTCTCTAGGGTGATATCTTCTTTCCATAAATCATTATTAAGTGTTTGTTTCTGTCAGATTTTATTAGGAGACTTGACAGGTGGAAAATCTCACACTAGAGATGAGGAAAGGAATGGAATGTATAAGAGACAGAAAAGGGGAAGTGAGACTACTTCTGGCTCTGCCCAAGGCACTGCTGTGGATGTTGGCTGTGGATGGTTTGATTATGGGAATGGGATAAAAGATGCCAAAGTAGGCAGAAATAAATTCTGAGTCAGCGTGGTCATATCCTATCGCTACTGAAAACTTCCACAGATAGCCCAATTTCCAGTAGAATAAAGTCCAAACTCCTTAGTCCAGCATTCATTGCCCCTATTTAGCTCAGATCTAGCTTTACAAGCTTCACTCCTACTACTGTCACTGCTTGCCTCCAGTGCCAGCCAAGTGGGCTCATGCACTGTCACCAGAATGTCCCATTTGTACTCAATTCCCCTAAAGCTCAGCCTCAGATATCTCCCCATAGGCACACCTCACACATCCACCTTTTCAGATGGACCTTGGTCTTTCATTAATTAACAGGTTTCTATTTTAATCTTCAACATCAGACTTCGCTGACCACTCCCCTAACTGAGTTTAGGATCCTTATCTTGCACACTTTGTAATTCAGTTATCATAGCGCTTATTACTCTGCTGAGAAATTGCTAGCACATATGTCTGTGACCTCTAGGCTTGTCTCTTAATGATGATTGTCATGTTGCTCATCTGTTGAAACAGCAGCTCTATCATATAACTTAATGCACATTAGATACTTAAAATTGAAGCACAGAGTTCTCAAGAGCCCAACCTTGATGTTATTCATCTTTGTGCCTCTAAACTCTTGACCATTGTCTGGCATTGAGAAATAATTCAACGCATACTAGCTGAATTAATGCCGGAATGATAAAGGGATATTTATTTTGTACTATACCTATAATTAATGTAAATAATTAATTTACAAGCTTTATTACAACCTGTGTTTCACTCTGATGTATTGGTTGAAAGGATTACCCACTTCCTGCATTTAATCTTTTCTATACTAGAGTTCCCAGTTATCTGAACCAAAAGGACATCTCATATAATCTGCTTTCTGATCACCCCTCACATCACAGCATCCCCTTTTGCAGAAAACAGGGTCAGTTAAGAGAAATTGATTCTACATATGTTTTGTTAGTATTTACTGTATATACCAGGCACTATGCTGACATCAGGGATACAGCAAGAAATAAGACAATTCCCTGCCATTGCCTTTTTGAAATGCACAGCCTAGAGAACAAAGACATTAAGCCAATAAATGAAAGAATGAAGTGTGTCTCAGTGGCAAAGTAGAGGACCACCAGACAGAGAACCTAAACTAGTCTTGAGAAATTCACATAAAGTTAACCCGGGAAACATAATGCAGGATAAAGTGAATAGGTATTACCTAGGTTTAGAGAAGAGGGAAAAAATGAAATAAAGAAAAAAGGATTAGGAATTTAATTCAGTTACAACCCTAGGCTGGCTGGCTGTCCTTCTTGCTCCCCCTGCTCCATTTTCAATCCAATACTTTACAGCCACTTTTATTCTAAAACACATCACTTACTCCTGCTATTTGCACTGGATATTTCAGTGTTAATATCAGTTACAAGTTAGACTGTGTGCTAAAAGGTTTGGATGTTACATGAGAAAGATCTTTACAGTTGTAACCAATTTACACCATCTCACTAAGAGTCTCAAGTTCCTAGAAACTCCTCAGTTTTAGGAAAACCAAGCGTCCCCCTACACTAGGACCACTAGCCACTGCCAGGAGGGGCCAGCATTGTTCAATCAACAAATGTTTTCTAAACATATATAGTGTGATTAAAAAAATGATGAATATTGCTTCTATGTGTTATCTGACAGAAAAGCAAGGATTTTCAATAGCAACATGGAAAACCTTAATAACAGTGTGTGACAAGTTTCACCTTGTTCAGTACAATGAATGAGTTTGAGACAATTGAGAAAATGTGTGTTTTAAAGGGTGCCATAAATCATGGATCACAAATAAACTGTTAATATGAAATTTTGTCTATTTCACTGGAGTTGCTTAGTGTTGCCACTTCAGTTTGCAGCTTTTCAAGAAATGTTATCATGAGAGATAAAACTTGAGTCTATGGTTATTGTTTTGAGAATAAGTTCTAGAATTCTCACAGGAAATCACCCAGTTCTCCTTGTGTGGAAAACTTCCATCAATCAAAATTCAACATCAAGATGATGTTTACTGTGGGTATTTTTTAACCTTGATGGTATTGTGTGAACTGAGTTTGTACTGAAGAACACAACACTGGACTCTGAATATAATATGGGCTTAGTAGATCACTTAAGAAGCAATATGCATAGAAAATGACCTGAGAAATGGACAGAAAGTTTCACCATCATGACAATGCTACATGTCACACATTGCTTCTTGTACAGACAGTTATGACACAAAAAAGCATTATGGTGTGTCCTCACCCACCTTATTCACTGGATGTGTCACTGTGGAATTCCTGGCTCTTCCACAAAGTAAAAATGACCATAAAAATAAATGTTTTGAATCTACGTAGGACATAGAGGCAGCCAACATTGCCTCAACTAGAAGGAGAGGGCTAGTATAATTTAGGGAAGCTGCCAAATTCTTCCAATACACATTACAGTTCCTTATGTCAAAGAGTTGTGAAACCTGAAATTTCAATAATGCTAACATTCAGAAATCCAAGAGGGAAGGGAAAAGGAAAAGATATAAATCTGTATATATGTATATGTAAGATAACTAAAATGAACACACTGCTGAATGTATTCGTTATTGAGAAAGAACAATTGATACTCATATGATTAGATCAATTTTACATGTCTATATCTGTTAATGTAAGCAACCATTTTAAAGATAACGATATGAAATATTGCAACCCTTGTCAAGTTTCTATCATCCTGTTTTGTAAACCTGCAATGTTACTGTTGTGCATTTACTCTAGTCGTTTGTTTGTCTCTTTTGCTTTTTGTCTTTGTTGTATGTGTCTTTTTTTCTCTTAAATAAATAAAAAAATAAAAAAAAAGAATGGTTTTTGTCTCTTCAGATTTGGCTTCCATGGAACCCATTCTTGTCTACCAAGCATGTGTTTCTATGTGCAAACTCCAAAGTGAATAAAACTGAAGTCACAGGCCCAGTTCTTAACCCTTACATAATTTAACAGGTAAAAATAGGTAGTGAGACTTTCTCCTAATACTCTTACCTGACACATCTAAGCTACAGCCCTTGCCCATCTGAGTTGCATTCAAAGTAAGTCATTTTAGATTCTTTCCAACAGTAAGTATTTGATGAATACCTATTGTATGTTTGGCACAATATTAAACACTAAATATAGAGGATTACTAGGGAGCCCTTGTTCTCATGACACTTTCAATATGGAAGGAAAGCAAGATAGTAAATATATTCATAATTACAAATTTCAATACATACCCTGAAAGAAATTCATAAGGCATTATGAAGCAAAAAAAATGGAAAGGGCTAAATTTAGGAAGGAAAGATAGAGAATGACTCTCTAAAAAATCTCTGGGTTGAGTCCTGAGGAGGCATAGAAGTTAGTTGAGTGAAGCAAGAGGGACAAAAGGAAAATATACAAAAACTCTCATGTAAGAAAGAGATTGAGATCCAGTAGCAGACAAAAAGAATGTGTGACTGCCTGTGGTGTGAAAAAGATCACTCTGCTGTGTAGATGACAAGTCGGAGGGTCACAAATGGCTGTAGGAGATGCAGAAAAAGGCAAATGCCATGGTCCAGGAGCCAATGGATGTGGTCTGGTCTGCAGGATAACCATGCAGATGGGACCAGAGGTCTTTAATGAGGTTCTGCTCTCTAAGGCAGAAGACATCTATACCCAGGGATTGACAGTGGCTGAGACATTGCAACACCAAAATATCACCATTGTATGAATAACTTTTCATAGTTCCCATTAATCAAAAATCAATACTCACTTTTCCTACATAACAATTCTACCGGGGGGAAACTGCATGCATCATGAATAGGTGAGTTTTCCTACATTGCATTTGGGGTTTTATTGCTTCATCAATTCATTGAAACATTGAGTTGTATTTATTTATTTACACAGTGAGAATAGAAGGAGGGAATGAATGAATGACTTGTTACAAAACCCAATTTCCTGTTTTTAAGAACCATTTATCACCATCTTAGCCCAGTGCCATTTCTTTCTCAAGTCAGGCTGACCAACAGCAAGTCACAAACCAGGGTCTTGGGATCTTTTCCCAGAAATCTTTAGTGTTATGCCCGGCTAAGGCCTTTGGAGAGTTAGGTATCCCTAACTGCAAGTGGAGCCCCATTGTGGGTGACTTGTAGCCAAGACCTCTCTCCCAGGGTGATCCTGGCAAGCCTACTCTCAAGGGAAAACACCAGCACCAAAGAGCCTAAACTCAAGAAAATCAGCTCACACCTCCTTTGCCAATGGCGGCAATGTCACTACAGATGGCTCCATCTCTCATCAGGACCATGGTCATCCAGGCCAGAATAAATAAACAAGTATGGACCTAGATTTGTAGGACAGAAAAGACTGACTCCGATAGGGATGACTACCTGGGAATCACTGAGTCCCGAGAGTAGCATGTTGAGGATTTTTGCCCTTCACCCATCACTCAGTCTTGCTCAGGAAATGGCAAGATTAGGCCCATTAGGAAGACATCTAAAAAGGAAGACTTGGTAAACATGAACAGGTAACAAGGGCAGACTGAAGATACAAACTTTAATACCTGTCCTCAAAGAACTGACATTCAGTATAGGAAGTAGACAAGCAAACTAATAGTTCTGATACAGGGCTGGGGATGTAGAACACTTGCCTAGTATGTGCAAGGCCCTGGGTTCAGTCCCTAGCAATGAAAAAAAATAGTACTGATAAGATGATGCTTGAACTGGGAGTGAAGATGTAGTGCTGTGAGGCATGGTAGGAGAAAAAGAAAGAAGCTCCATCTGTCCCTAGAGAATCACAGAGACTTGGGAGTTAGTAATAATGCTCTGATCCACAGATACCCTACTGTACTCCTCACGTTCAATAGCACTCAGGGAAAAAACAGCTAAAATGTCAATGGTACATTTTTTAAGCTATAACTATTTTAAAAGAATGATCAAGTAAAATTAACTTCCCTTATGCATTTTCCCTATAAAATTATTTCTGAGCGACAGTTCTCACATACAAAATAATTTCTTGTAAAGTAAACTTCTTTAGACTTGGTATTTAAATCCAAGCTCCAGAAGTGTTGTTCTATGCAGAAGCCTGCTACTCAAGTGTATTTGAAGATAGTTTAGAAAACATGAGGCTGAGTGGGAAGAGAAAATGATAAAATGTGAGGTGAACTACCTGTTCCAAGCACAGCTATCTTATTTCCAGGATCCGTGACGTGGAGTGGGTTTGGAAAGCACTGGGTGCACAAGACCCCACTGCAGGACACCAGAAACTCCCAGAGCCCTGATCTAAGGTTCCTTTTCAGAAATTAAGAAATCATGTTTTCTAAAAGGATACTTTAAAGAAAATATGTTAAGTGTTATATGTACTCCATCATATTTTAGAGACAAAATGTGACCCAAAGTGACACTGATGAAAAAGAATTATTACCCTCTTCCCTTCTCCCAATGTTTAGAAAACAAACCAGTAAATCAATTCATAGATCTTCACTGCTCACTTACAACAGGAGACGCACTCTGCAGAGTCCAGAGTGCACAGGAGGCAGAGGGCCCACAGGACAATTATACCAATGTGTAAGTCATAACATTTTTGTCACATTTTCACATAATTCTATAAGATTGTCTCCACCACCTCCCTCAAAGAGTTAGATCAGTGCTGATCACTGATTTATTAAACAACTGAGAGGGGGGTTAAATAAATAAATGAAATAAATTAACTGAGAAATTAGTAGAAATTATTCTGATATTGAGACGCAATTACAATAAAAAAAAAATTCAGATGATAAGAAAATGCAGCTAATTTTGAAAAGGACAAGATAAATTTCAAATAGAAATAATAAATAGACTTATAAAGTATCTGATAATCTAATTAATGGAGAGGAGGAATCATGAATACATGGGGATTATTTTTCCTGATTGACACATTGACAATGATGATATTAGACACTGATAACAAACTAAAAAATGTTGTCGTTTCAGACAGTTTAATGCTATATAAGAATACTTGAAATCTTGTTTGTATATGCAGAAATTTTGTGTGTAGTTAATTGTAATATCAAGTTGAATAAGAAATGTTTAGTAGATGACCCTTATCATTATGTATCTAAAATGTACCAATAAAATTCATTTATAAAAAAGAAAAAGAAACACCTAGCAGATTATAGCTCTGCACAATTCTGGGTGTGTCTGGATGATGGATTTTTGAAGAGCAAAGATCCACTTTGGATATGGTTGACTCAAACAAAAAAATAGACTTGTAGCTGGATGAAATAAAAAAGGAAAAGAAGGTAGTTTCCTTTTTTTTTTTTTTTCCTTCTTTGGAAGAGCTCTAGTCTTTCCCATTGCCTTTGGACATAAGTCTCCAGGATATGGCTCAGACTCTTCACCTTCCTGATATGGGTTTATACAGGACTCTGCAGTGAGATCTAGGCCTTAGACTTTTGACTGGATCCTTTGGCTTTCCAGTGCACAGATAGCCTTTTGGGTTCTTCCATCCCTGACGATTGTAAAACTGCCTTGTAAATCCTTTATATATTATATCTAAATCTATTCCTCAAGTGAACCCTGAAATTCAGAACCCCAGTTCTGATTCTAAGAAATCCAAAATTTCATTGTGGTCATCCAGTAAGAGTAGGGGGTCTATAGAATTCAGGTGATCAATGAAGTTTTAGCAAAAGTCTGACTTGCAGTGGATCCAGTAGGTCTATGAGTCCATCCTGTAGTTATTTCCTCAGTTTTAGAATTCTTAATTGGGATAAATATACTTAACATTTGGAAGAATCTTCACATTAACTCCCTGATCTGTTGTATAAGAGCCATTATGATTAGAAAAGCCAAGTGGAAGCTATTAGAGTTGCCTTTATCTGAGAAAATAGTAGAAATGGTTCTGTGAGTTATGGAGGCAGCACCAAAAAGTATACAGCAACAGCATCATAGCCGCTTTCCAGGACATCCCAACAAACAGCGGTAAAGGAAATCGTCACAGTGGGCAGAACTTCAAGCAGCCCACCTGCTTACACATTTCGCTTGAAAGAAAACAATGCCCAGATTAATAGGTAGATAAGATGAGCCATTGTGCAAATAACAGACTGTGTTTTTCTTCAACTACCACTGCCATTGCCCAATGGGCTCACAAACAAAATGGTCATGGTGGTAGGGACAGAGGTTGTGCATGGGTTTATCAACATAGACTTTCATTCAACGAGGCTAATACGGTTACAGTGACTCAGGAATGGCCAATACTCCAGCAGCAAAGATCAACAGAGTCACTGATAAGACACTGTTCCCTGGGGTCATCTGCCTGTGACCTAGTGGCAGGTTGATTATTCTGGACAGCTTTCATCATGGGGAGAGTAGTGCTTTGTCCTTATTGGCATAGATACTTATTCTGGGTATGGGGATTTGCCTTCCTTGCACATTATGTTTCTACCAAAACTATCATCAATGGATTTATTAAATGCCTCATCCACCATCATGACATTCCACATAGCATTACTTCTGGCCAAGGAACACATTTTGTAGCCAAAGAAATGAGGCAATGGTTTATGCTTGTGGAATTCACTGACTTGCTATATTTCTCACCATCCAGAAATAGCTGGATTGATAGAAAAGTGAAATGGCATTTTGAAGATTCAGGTACAAAGCCAGCTAGGTGGCATTACCCTGCTGGACTGGAGAAGGTTTTTCCAAAAGGCTGCATGTTTTGAATCAGTGTCCACTGTATTGTGCTGTATCTCTCATTTCTAGGATTCATGGATCCAGTAATAAGAAGTGGAAGTGGGAATGATACTCCTTACCATTACCCCTAGTGAAGCACTAGCAAAATGTTTGCTTACTGTTCCCATGACCTTATGCTCTGCTGGCCTAGCAGTCTCAGTCCAGAGTGGGAAAGGCTTGTGCCAGGAAGCACAATAATGATTCCATTTAAGTGGAAGCTTAGACTTTCCTCTGGTCATTTTGGGCTCTTCATACATATGAGTAAACAACTTGAAAAGGGAGTTACGGTGCTGGTAAAGGTGATTGATCAAGATTGTTAAAGTGAAATTGGACTATTACTCCATAATGGAGGTAAGAAATTATATATTTAGAGTGCAGGGTATTCCTTAGGGCACCTCCTAGTATTACCATGCATGTTATTAATCAACAGAAAGCCACAATAACCCAATCCAGGCAGGATGACAAATAGTGCAGAACCTTCAGAAATGAAGGTATGGGCCACCCAATCAGAAAAAGAACCAAGACTTGTTGAGGTGCTTGCTGAAGATGAAAGAAAAGCAGAATAGTATAGAAGAAGTTAGTTATAAATACCAGTTATGATGTGATCAGTTTCAGAAATGAGGATCATAAGCCGGGCATGGTGGTGCATGCCTTTAATCCCAGCACTCAGGAGGCTGAGGTAGGAGGAGTGTTGTGAGTTCGAGGCCAGCTTGGGTTACAATGTGAGCACAAGGCTGACTTGAGCTACATAGTGCAACCTTGCCTCAAAAATGCTAGAGCTGGGAGCTTGGCTCATCAGCTTAAGCACCTGTCTGGCAGGCATGAAGCTGTGAGTTCAATTCCCAGTGCCAAAAAAAAAAAAAATGAAAATTGTAACTGTAATTGTTCTCTCTAATTTTGTTAATTTGCTTGAACACACACACACACACACACACACACACATATTAATCAAGTACCTTTATTTTCTTCCTTTGTAACATAATGTCAATAGGATTTAATGTTGGTTCTTAAGTATTGTTAAATTTACTCTGTAATGTTTAAGTTATGAAATGTTAGGAGTAAGCATCATCAAAAGAAAAACTTTGCCTTCTACGCTGAGGAGGGAATTAGTGCATTTCCATTTGCATGCAGGATAGTTGTATCATGTTATCTGTAATTATATACTTGCTATTGTGTGTTCAGATAATATACAGTTTAAGGAAATGTGTCTGGTTGCCAAGTCAGCAAGGGGTGGATTGTGATAGTTAATTATAATGTTGATTTGAACAAGAAATGCCTAGTGAGTAAATTTAGCACAGTTCTGCATGTATCTGGGTGGTTGACTTCCTGAAGAAGGAAAACCTGTACTGGATGTGAGTGGCACCAACCGACAGACTTCTAGCCTGGATGAAATAAAAAGAGAAAAAAGAAGTTTGCTATTCTGTTTTACTTTGTTTTTTGGTTTTTTTTTTTTTTTTTTTTTTTTGTTGTTGTTGTTGTTGTTACTTCTTTGGAGGAGCTCTAGTCTTCATCATCACCTTTGGTCACAGTCTTCAGGCAACCAGCACAGATTCTTCAACTTTCCAATATGGCTCACAGAGAATCCTACAGTGAGATTCAGGCCTTTAACTTTTAACTGAATCCTCTGGCCTTCTAGCACACAGATGGCCTTTTACATTCTTCCACCCCTGACTTAGTGAACCCTAACTTATACACCTAGATAGAGGGTTATTTTAAAAATTTACTTTTCTAAATATTTACACCATAACTGGTGAAGCTAAAAACATTTTTCTGTACTCTCAATAACAAATTTAAATTTTGATAATCATGCAAGAGGAAAACATAGTATCTTTCTGTTATCTCTATGGACAAGGAAAATACAAAATCGTATCAGAGAGTAATCATCCAAAAGAGTATTATAGGTATCTGTCTGCTAGTTAAACAATAAAAATAGCATACCATTTTTCTAAATTATATGGCATTTGTGATGTTTACTTTTAATTTTTAGTTTCTGTTGACATCTTTTCTCATCTTAAATGTAAGTTTTGTAGCCAATACTGTATTCTTAATTTTGTATTCCTTTGCTTAATGACTCCCTCCCCCAACCTTGACTGTGTAAGTTTCAAGTTCCACGAAACTTGGGCCTTGTCCTGACTCATATCTATTTTTCAGATAAGAAAAGGGACTCACAAAAAGTCTAATGCAGGGCCACACTCTTAATTACTTTTCGCTCATTGCTGAGACAAAATGCCCAACACATAAACTTAAGGAAGAAAAGGTTTATTTAGTTCAAAGTTTGGGGAGATTTCAGTTCATAATCAGTTGGCTTGAAGGCCGGGTGGCACAAGGCAGAGGGACAACAGTTCATGGTGGTGGAGGACAATAAAAGCAACAAGAGCAAAAGAGAGGAGCAAGCCTCTCTTCTTCTCTTATATTGTATGCAGGCTACCCACCATAGGGCAGGCATAGCACTCATACCCCCAATCCTAGCACCGCAACCATGTTGGCCTCTGTGCTAATTTTTTACTTTGCCAGGCCTATCTGCCTGCTGGTTGCCCCTTCTGCCTGTAATATTGTTGTAGTCAGGGGTTACATGGAGAACAACTGCTACAGGACACAGTGTTTGTAGTATTATTTTATAATAGTCACCCAAAGTTATACACGAGAAAGTACAGGAAGATCTGTCCACAACACTAAGACCCAGGATAGCCGAGGGCCTGGATCCCACAGCAATGTCATGTAAGAGTCCCGCTAGAGCCCCAAAACACATGACAGTGCCTCCCACAGTACCAACTGGGAATCTAAGAGCCCAAAATAAGGGCTCACGCCAGACTATTTACAGTTCTGTGCTGGGAAGGCCACAGGTCAGCAGTGGAGCTAGAAAGTCTATGCCAGCAGGGTGAAGGAGCTGTGCAGTGGGTTGAGGGTTCTATGTGGGAGCCGAGAAGTCACGCTCAAAAGAAGAAGCGGGGCTGCCCTGAAGAGCACCACAGCCATCCCCAATGGCGATGAGGTCCCGCGCTCCTCCGACGATGGAGAACAGTTGAGCACAGGTCAGGAAGCCCAGCGTGACCAGCTTCTCCAGCACACAGCCTCCCCTCCGGAGCCAGGAAGCGATGCACAGTGTGAGGAGCAGAGCTCCCGCAACATGAACCACAGCCACTCTCACCGATGAGGTCCCGAGCTCCTCCGACGATAATGGCTGAATCCATATTGGAGAAGCCAGCATGACATGCACCTCCAGGAGAACCAGCAGCTCCAACAGCAACTCTTGGAAGAACCCACAGCGCCTCCTCCTTCTTCTCCACATCCCTATTTATGATGGCAACTTTCTTCAGGTGGAACATCTTTACTCAACACCACCCGAATTAATTCAACTGGTGCTAAGTTGACCACCAGTTTATAATCCATAACAAATATTCTGCCTCTAGATAATCTCACTTGTGTCTCCTCTACCTACTTTTGCATAATAGTCATTTTCTCAATGAGACCCAGCCTGACCACCCTAATTAAAATGGATACCCTTTCCCTTTCATTTGCTGGCCTCCATTTATTTATTTTTCTTTGCTAATCTCTTTCCATGACATTCATCACCTTTGATGTGAAATTTCCAGTGGGACAGGTGTGTTGCTTGTTTTATTTTGTTTTGTAATATATACTTCAGACTCCTAAGAGATTGACACATAGCAGAAAATCAATGAATTGCTATTAAATTAGTACAGGATGGTGTGAAATATAAGAGCTGGAGTTCTAATTTTATCACTTGTAAGCTGTGTGATTTTGGACAAATATCTTGACCTACTTGTGC
>RJWM01042967.1:0-14054 GCA_004363535.1 Dasyprocta punctata
CTCGCCGGTCCCGCGTGGTGCTGGCGCACACCAAGGGAGAACTGAGCCGCCTTCCGGTGCTGGGCGCCGCCTGAGCCCGGAGGAGAACCAAATGGGCCGAAACCGGCCCCCACTCGCTGGGCCCGCGTGGTGCTGGCGCACACCAAGGGAGAACTGAGCCGCCTTCCGGTGCTGGGCTCCGCCTGACCCCGGAGGAGAACCAAATGGGCCGAAACTGGCCCCCACTCGCCGGGCCCGTGGGTTGCCGGTGCGCGGGCTCAGAATCAAGGACAGCATCCGTACCCGCCCCCCCGCCGTGAGCAAGTTGCTGGCTCTGAGGTCTGGCTAAATTGATGGCAACTAGGGTACATGTACCAACTAAACACTAGTATTATTTTGTAGATTTTGTGGGCCTCTGGTCAGCACCCTCAATGTCTCTTTGAATTACCACAATGGGCAATGTTGCAAATATGGGGGACTCCCTTCTTTGTTGTCTTCGAGGACTAATGTGGTCCTCATCGTTTTGCTTAACTCTGATCGTTATTATTTTTCTCTTATTTTTTATTTTATATTCTGTTTTTATTGATTTTGTTTTGTTTCATTTTTGGTTGAATTCTACTACACCTGTTGGAATGGTCAGCTAATCTGAAGATGGCAAGGTATGTTATGGTAGCTATTGTACTCACATTATCAATCTTCGAGGTTCTGTACCATTCCTACTGCTTTGTTTTAATTGACTCTACTCTGTTATGTTCTGTTGTATTTTGCTATCTTTAAAATAAAAAAAAAAAACAAAAGTCCTTGATTAATTCTAACAAGTTATGTTTCAAAATATTTGTCAAAACTCATTTGCTGAAAATTGGTTTTTGTCAATGACCTTCATTCCTTAACTAGAAAAATGGAGACATTTTACTACAAATGGTTTGCATTTGTGCTTTTCTTGGTTTCTTTTGATATTCTGAAGTCTTTGGATAATAAAGCAGTACACGTCATACAAATTTCTGACTGGCTATATCATAAGTTCAACACAATGGAAAATGTCTCAAAATTTGGGACAAGAGCTTTTAATTTGACTAAGATTTATAGTAATTAAAGGCAGGGGAAAAGCTTTAAAAATTTAAACTCAGATTAACTAGGCAAGCAATCACCTTCGAGATGTATATTTCTCACTTTATTGCAACCTAAAATCCTACCTTCAGATATGTAAATTTAAGATTAAGTATTTCTTAGGATTGTAGAAAGGTAAACAGTGCCAGTAGTGTAACTTTGTAAAACCTGCTAAGTGATAACCTGTCATTCTTTTATATGTGTTGGCATGAATGTGTATATTATAAGCTATAGTTTTATACTTTTGCTTATGTATTTTTTAGATGGTGCCATAATATTTAAAAATAAGAGCACTTGGTAACTAATAAAGCATAAATCCATATGCCACTTGATTTAAGAAAATGTTTCAAAAAGTATAACAAAGCGTCCCCAGTTGTTAACATGTATTGCCTGTGTTAGCTAATCAGAATTATACATCAGGTGTTTAACTTTAGAAAAATTATAGTTTTTGCAAAGCTTATAACAGATTAAAGAGAGAGAACTTCCAGGAAGAAGGTAGGGCAGCAAGCAACAGTAAACCAGCCTGTTCAAGATGCATTATCCAGACACTGTTAAATAACAGTTTGGGGAAGAAAAGAAGGAAACAGGTTGATCCCTGGATAACAGAAAGGATCTGAAGCTGGAGGCGGGTGTGGTGGTGTGCACTTTCAATACCAGCACTCGGGAGGCTGAGGCAGAAGGATCATTGTGATTTTGAGACCAGCCTGGGCTACAAAGTGAGTTCAAGGCCAGCCTGACCTGCATAGTGAGACCCTGTCTCAAAACATAGGGCCGGAGATTTAGCTTAGGGGCATAAGCACCTGCCTGGCAGGCACCAGGTTGTGAGTTTGATTCCTGGTACCCCCCCCAAAAAAGGAAGGATCTGAAGGGAAACCTGGAGCGTACAGAGAAATCAAAGAGACAGAGTGCAAGGGAGAGAAATGAAGGGGCAATCTGCACTGTCTCCCTGGTTCCTGACTCATGATGTGAGAAAGGAAGATTAAATCTACAGAGATACAATGAGACTGTGCAATTATGGAAGGAAAAGTACACCAGTGGGACAGAGCAGTAGATGCTGTGCCTTATAGCAGCTGATGAGTGACACTAGTCCAAGTGATTGCCATATCCCCTGTAGAGAGTGCCTCTTAAAATAAGACAAGCCACCTGAACCTGGGAGTCAGGGTAACCACAAGGAGTCTATTTTTTTAATTCTTAAATTTTTATTATTAAAATGCTTATACATACAAAAATTAGAAAATAATGCCTACATTTAGTAATGACTAAAATTTTCCCACAATGCTTAAACATTTTCTAAGTATTAAATAAACTACAGATATCAAGGCATTTAAAGCTACATGTTTTGCTATATGTCTCTAAGACAGTAATTCTGTTATCCTGTGGAACCACAATACTACTAAGACATCTAAAAATAATTCTCTTACATCTGATACAATATATATATATATATATATATATATATATAATTTATAGATGTATTTTTGGTTCTTTGAAACAGGGTCTCACTATGTAATTCAGGCTGGATTTGAACTCACTATGTAGTTGAGGCTGGCGTTGAACTCATGGTGGTCCTCCTACCTCAGCCTTCTGAGTGCTGGGACTGCAGGCATGTACCATTACACCTAGTGTACATAGTATATTCTTAGGTTTATTCTACTTGTGCAAACGTGTTTTTCAACTGGTTCATTTAAAGTAAGATTTGCTTAAGGTCCACACACTGCATATCTTTCCATATGGTTGTACATTTTTCAAGATTTAATCTAAAAGTACAACCACCTCTCCCTTGAAATGATATTGACTTACCGAGTAAATAAGGCCAGTTGCTTTGTTGACATTTCCAAGAATCCCAATAGAGTAAATCTACTGGGCAAGGGAAGCAATTAAATGAAGGGTTAGAAAAGGGAACCTACAACAGGAAAGTAATATAATGACAAATAAATCAATACCTATCAGATATAACCACCAATATGAACGATCTTCATTCACCAATCAAAAGAGATTGTAAGAATGAATCAAGAAATAAGATGCAATAATATACTGCATGCAAGAAACACAGTTAACCCAAAAATAAATTCATAGACTGAAAGTCAAAAAATGGAACCATTCTTTGGAACCAGAACTGAGAAAAAAGCATAGGTGGTTATTCTATATGCAAAGTGGATTTCAAGCAAAGACTGACAAGAAGAGACAAATAAGATCACTATGTACTTGTTGAGAGAACAATCCAAGAGAAATAGATAGCAATCATAAATACATGTGCACTAAATACTGACACACAAAACTGTATAAAGCAAACATTAATGGATATGAAAAATCAGAGAAGCACTAATATATTTGTAATGGGGGACCTCAATGCCCCACTGTCACAAATAGATAAATCAACTAGACAAGAATTCAACAAAGAATAGCTAAAGTATCCAACACTATATTGAGTAAGACTTTTGATAGTGGAAATCTTTGTCTTGTTCTTGATTTTAGAGTGAAAGCTTTTAGTTTTTGTCCATTTAGTATGATGCTGGCTGTTGGTTTGTCACAGATGGCTTTTATCAGATTTAGGTAAAGATCATCTTTTCTGATTTTCTGTTGGGTTTTTATCCTGAATGAGTGTCTAATTTTATCAAAAGCTTTTTCTGAATCTACTGATTATTTTTGTCTTTGGCTCTACTAATATGGTGCATTACATTTATTGATTTTACTTATGTTGAACCTTCCCTGCATTCCTGGGATTAATCCCACTTGGTCATGGTGTATAATCTTCTAGATGATTTTTGGCTTTCTGTTTGATAGTATTTTATTAAGAATATTTGCATGTGTGTTCATTGGGGAGATTTGCCTGTAGTTTTCTTTCCGTTTTTTTTTTTTTTTTTGTTTTGTTTTGTTTTGTTTTGTTTTTTTTGCGGCACCGGGGATTGAACTCTCAACCTCATGCCTGCCAGACAGGTGCTTAAGCCACTGAGCCAAACTCCCAGCCCTGGTTTTTTGAGGCAGGGTCGCACTATGTAGCTCAGGCCGGCCTTGCACTTGCATTGTAGCCCAAGCGAGCCTCGAACTCACAACGCTCCGCCTACCTCAGCCACCCAAGTGCTGGGATTAAAGGCTTGCACCACCACACCCGGCTGTAGTTCTCTTTCTTGTTGAGTTTTTCTCTGGTTTTAGTATCAGGGTAATACTTGCCTCCAGAAATGAGCTACAAACAGGGCAATACAAACAGTTGGATCTAACAAATACACTGAGCATATCTAAAGAAGACACAGGTTAAATAAAAGAGGAGCATAAGAAAATGATGGAAACCTTAAATGATCAACAAAGGAAGGAATTACAATGTATGAAGCAGATTCAAAGAGACAGCCAGGAAATTAAAAAGTCAATCAAAATCTGGCAAACCTTCTTGAAAGAGACTGAAGATAGACTTTCAAACCTTGAAGACAGGATCACAGCTAGTGATTGTGAAAGGAAAGATCTCTTAAAAATAACAAGGAATGAGGAAATAACAATTCAATGGCTGCAAGATGACACAAATAAAAATAATTTAAGAGTGATAGGTATCAGAAAAGAAACAGGGATCAACAAAAATGAAATAAAAAGACTATTTACAGAAGTAATAGCAGAAAACCTCACAAATTTGGGAAAAGGATCTGGCATGCAGATAAGCAAGGCATATACAACTCCACCCAACCATAACCAAAATAAATTTGTACCCAGACATATAATAATCAAGATCCCAGAAATTCACCACAAGAACAAAATATTAAAAGCTGTTAGAAGAAAGAAACAGATCACCTATAAAGGAAAACTGATCAGAATCATGACAGACTTAGCAACACAAAACATCAAGTCAAGAAGAGTTTGGAGTAAAGTGTTTTAAATCCTGAAAGAAAACAACTTCCAACACAGATTGATGCACCCTGCAAAACTATTTTTCAAAATTGATGGAAAAATAAGATACTTCCATGATAAAGAACAACTGAAGGAATTCAAAACCACCAAACCAACCCTACAGAGAGTGCTGAAGGATATTCTAGAAAGAGATGAAGATAACCATGGTTTCAGGAATAGTAGCAGAGCATGATCACCAAACAGGACAGGCAATTGAACAAAGGGGAAAACTGGAAGGCTAAAAGCAGGAGGATAGCATGACAGAGATGAACCAATGCATGCCAATTGCTACCATTAATGTAGATGGCCTCAATTTAGCAATAAAAAGAAACACAGGAAGAGAGGATCAAGAAACAAGATCCATCAATATACTGTGTACAAGAAACATTTAACTCAAAAGGAAATTCATACACTGAAAAATCAAAGGAGAGAAAAATGTTCCAAGTGACAGGAGATCATAAAAAAACAAGGATAACTTGCCCAATAACTACTAAATGAATAAGAAAGATATCATATTTTCATTTAATGGAAAGCTACTCAGTTACAAAGTAGGATAATCTTGAGGCTCTTGTAGGTAAATGGATGCAACTAGAGATCATGCTCATAGGTGAAATGGTTTGGACTCATATGTGTGAAAACTGAATTATCTCCCTAGCATAAAAAACTGAAGGAGTTAGTGGGATCCAAAAAGCACAATAGATATTATGAAAGTGATAGGGGAGGAAATGCCTAAAAAGGGAAAGATGTAACCACTGTTAATTTCCTATTATCTTGCTCTGAATTCTTGTATCATTTTCATAATTTTGTTAGGTTTGGTTTATTTTGTCTTTTTTTGTTTAATTTTACCGTGTCTGATGGTATGGACAGCTATTTTGATGATAACGGATATTATGGTAACCATTGTCGATTTCCTATTATCTTGTTTTGAAGTCCTATAATACTTTCATTCTTTTGTTTTGATTTGTTTTATTCTGTTTAGTTTTGCTAGATTTTACTAAGTATGATGGTATAGACAGCTATTTTGAAGAAAACAAGAGACATTATTGAATTGTAATCACAAATATTGAGTACAGTAATCTAAATATTGTAATTCCTTTTCCAGTCTTCCTCACAACCCAAGAAGCTATATTTATAATCCTATTGAGAGATTATTGGAATCCTGGCAAGTTAATTACGATCTACTACCTCCATGCAACCCATAGTGAAAGTAAAGACACCAAGACATATTCAATGTTAAGGGTAGCTGAGAGGTCCTGAGTCCAATCCTCATGAGGATGTGCAGACAAAGGCCCTGATGCTAGGCCTCTCCCAGAGTTTATCATCTTGCAGAGAATGGGGCGGCTCAAGGATGAGTGACAGGATGGTGGGAACTACATGAGTAACTTGAGCTGGCTAGCCAGGTAGTGAGAAAAGCATCTTTTCAAAATGCAGAGATAACGATATGCAGAAGGATCAATTTGCATAATTCAATAAAGGTAGCAACTGAATTGTTTTTGCAAACTGCTGCTTCAGCAGTAGACTTTTGTGCCCTGGGAACTCATAGCCTCTTTATCTTGAGGCTCACAGTCCGTTGACATTCCTGGAGTTGAATGGCTCTACCATCCCGCTGAGTTCATATATTTTACAGAGAGCCCAATGCCAAGGAAACAGGAGACTGTCTGGTGGTTTTAGAGATTACATACCAGTACCTTGGCTAGCCTTATTTGCAATGCTTAGAGTCAGTTGAAGAGACAAGGAACTACCATAGTCAACTCTGTACATATCAGTATGAGGAAATGTCTCAATATAATCAAAGTTAGAGCAGTTGTTCTGCATTAAAGGAGAGTTACTCAAATTGTATCCCACATTATTATAGCCATTGTTGATTTCCTAGCATTTTGTTTTGAGTTCTATAAAGATTTCATTCTTTTCTTTTGATTGTTCTTGTTCTGTTTGTTTTGCTTGATTTTATTGTGTGTGATGGTATGGACATCTTTTTTTTATTTAAGAGAAAAAAGACACATACAAGAAAGACAGAAAGCAAAAGTGTCTCACAATATTTGTTGTACATTTTGGATCATATACACTGTTTCAGTTTCTTACACTAGGGAGACAGTGTGGTATTTACACATGTGAGTTTGATTTATCTCACTTATGAGTATGGTCTCAAGTCGTGTCCATTTACTTATAAAACACTTGATGCAATCATCTTTGATAGCTAAGTAGTACTCCATTGTATAAAAATACCACATCTTTTTTATCCATTCCTCAGTTGATGGGCATTTGGGTTGTTTCCAAGATTTGGCTATTACAAATTGGGTTGCTATAAACATGGGTGCACAAATATCACTGTGGTGTGATGTTTTCAGTTCTTCTGGGAAAATGCCCAGAAACAGGATAACTGGGTCAAATGGGATCTCTAATCCTACCTTCTTGAGGAATCTCCACACTGATTTCCACAGTGGTTGCACCAGTCTACACTCCCACCAACAGTGGAGAAGAGTTCCTTTTTCCCCACAGTCTCTCCAGCATCTGTTATTGGCTCATTTTTTTGTTTGATTGTTTGTTTGTTTGGGTTTATTTGTTTTTGTTTTTGTTTTTATCTTGGCCATTCTTTCTGGAGTGAGATGGAATCTCAGTGTTGTTTTAATTTGCATTTCCCGAATGACCATTGATGTTGAACATTTTTTCATATATTTATTTGCCATTTGTATTTCTTCCTCTGAGAAGTGTGTATTCATCTTAGACGCCCATTTTTGGATTGGGTCCTTGAATTTTAAGGGCCTGATTTCTTTTAATTCTTTATATGTTCTAGATAGAAGTCCTTTGATGGACAATTGGCTAAGACATTATCCCAATTTCTGGGTTTTCTTTTCACTGTGTTGGAGATTTCCTTTGACATGCAAAAAATTCTTAGTAAGATGAGATCCCAGTTGTTGATTCTGGGAAGTGTTTCCTGGGCAATTTGATTTTTGTTCATGAACTCTCTGCCTCCTCCTATGTCATCAAGATTTTTACCTACTTTGTCTTCCAGCAAGTTTAGTGTCTCTGTTTTAATATTCAGATCTTTGATCCATTTTGACTTATTTTAGTGCATGGTGATAGACATTGATCTAGTTTTAGTTTACAACATATAGAAAGCCAGTTTTTCCAGCACCATTTGTTAAAGACGCTGTCTTTCTTCCAAGGTACATGTTTGGCCCCTTTGTCAAAGATGAGGTAGCTGAGTGTGTTTGTAGTTGGGGCTGTATCTTCTAATCTATTCCATTGATCTTCAGGTGTGTTTTGATTCCAGTACCATGCTGATTTTCTCACAGTAGCATTGTAATATAGTCTCAAATTGGGGTTTGTGATGCCTCTTGCCTTACCTTTGTTGTCCAAATTGCCTTTGTTATTCTCGGTCTCTTCTGGTTCCAGATGAATTTCAGGAATGACTTTTCTAGCTCTGTGGGGTAGGCAAGTGGTATTTTGATTGGGATTGCATTCAATCTGTATAACAATTTTGCAAGAATGGCCATTTTCACGGTGTTTGTTCTTCCTATCCATGAACAAAATATCTTTCCATTTTCTGAAATCCTCTTTGGTTTCCTTTTTCAGAGTGGGCAGGCAGCCTTCCAATGAATTGCACTGGAACTTTGTCCTGGGCAGTGTTTCAATCCTCCAATATCCCCGTGGCTAGCCCGGGCACACCCCCAGATTATGTTGCTGGACCCTTGTGTTCTGTTGTCTGTGAGGCTGGCTGCATGTTCTCCTGATGTACTTTGTTGGGTTACTCTGGGACTCTGAGTTGGACAAAGTTTGTATCCTCCCTGTAGCTAGCAGGGTCACACCTCTGGAGCTTATTGCTGGAATCTAGATCCTGGCTGTGTAGAGTTCAGAACCCCTACAACCCAGGTGGCTAGCAGAGATGCACTCCCAGAGTGTGTCTCTGGACCCTCCGCCTTACTGGGTGTGGGTTGGAATCCCTGAGACCCAGGCGGCCAGATGGAGCATACCGTGGAGTGTGGCACCACCAAGACCTTGCATCTAGCTTTGAGGAGTTCAGAGCCTGTGGAGCACAAGGCAAGCCCGTGCAATTCCCAGGTGTACAGTGCTGGGGTCTCGTTCTTGGTTGGGTGGGGTTTGCAACCTCTAGGACCTGCTGTGCAGTCACACCCCTGAAGAATGGAGCTTGTGCCTTGTGCTCTAATGGGCAGAGTTCAAGTTCTCTAAGGCCCTGCAGCTATGCTGGCCACTCCCTGATGAGCAGCTCTGGGGCTCTGGACTGGGCTGGGCTCAGTACTTCTGTGTCTTGTGAGGCTGGTTGGACATTCCCCTGATGGTTTGCGCTGAGACACTGGGCTCGGTAGAGCTTGATCCTCTGTGCAGCTAGTGAGGGCTCACTCCTGGAGTGTGTTGGTAGACCCTCCACCTTTCTGGGTGGGGGTCTGAGTCTCCGGGACCCAGGCATCTAGGTGGAGTGCACCCTGGAGCATGGCACCACCAGGACCTTGCATCTGGCTGCGAGGAGTTCAGAGCCTCTGGAGCTTGGGGCAAGCCCAGGCGCTTCCCAGGCACATAGTTGGACAGCTATTTTGAAGAAAACAAGAGACATTATGGTAGCCATTGTTGATTTCCTGTTGTCCTGTTCTGAAGTCCCATATTACTTGCATTGTTCTGTACTGATTTGCTTTATTGTGTTTTGTTTGGTTTTGTTTTATTCTCTTTAAAATAAGATTTAAAAACACTGCTGGGAAATACTGTTAAGCCTTCAGTAGAGTTTGTGCTAGGTTTGAGACTCTTCTTGTCCTTCAGATGAGCGGACCTTGGGTTAGTCTTCCGTACTTTCTGTTTGTCCCTTATAGACCTCTCACTTCTCACACTGATTTCCTTGGTGACATCTCTTTCCCAGTTGCTGTGCTGTTTTCATGCAAAGACAGGGGGCTGTTCCCAGTCCTGCATGCCTTTGGGTCCTCCTGATACTTGCTCAGCCCTCTGTGTTCCTCTCCCACTGGAAATTCTCTGTCCTCTCAGGTACTTTGCTGCAGGGTAGGGTGGGATGCTGTGATATGATCTGGTCCTCTGTTCCTGCTGTTGCAGTCCAAGGCTGCTCAGTCCCAATTCTTACTCCTCTTTCAAGGTAAGGTGCTAACTTCACATTCATTGCTTTAAAAGTTCCACTACCACAGTCACCCACCTCTAATGTATTGTGTAACTTCCTTGGGCAAAATGGCATGTGTCGTGGGGTGCATTTCTGCTCCCATCCCCAGAAGTGTTGGGACAGCCCAGGGCTATACAGTCCCGAACTGCAAGGGTGTTTAATTCCCCATGCCACTCTAACCACAAGTCATGGGGGTGGGATTAACTGTTCCATTTACTATGTACCCCTGTTACTTTTAATCTTTTCCTGGAGGTTTCATTTAGTCATCTGGTGCACAAAAGGAAAGGGAAGAAAAGAAAAAGAAAAGGAAACAAGAAAGAAAAATAAAAAAGGAAAACTGGCCAATCATCAGGGAGGGAGCAGTTCATGACAGCAAAATTTACTGCACATTGCAGCATCTTCTGTTTTGAGGAAGGCAGCAGAGGCAGAGGAACTTATACCCAAGTCTATCCTATATGGCTTGATTTAGCCACATCATTTTAGTATATCCTTTCTCTCTCTCTCTCTCTCTCTCTCTCTCTCTCTCTCTCTCTCTCTCTCATTACAATTCCAATTATGGTGGGCAATTGTTCCAATCTAGGAACCCACTGGCAACTAGATGGGCTTGCTGGCAGTTTTGTTAAGTCCTTTATCTATGTTTACCTTGATCTATTAATCTCTTACATCATATTTATTTTAGTTTCAGGGTATATGTCCCTCCCCTTTCTTCCAGTTATCTGTGTTTTAGGTAAATTTTTCTCTGAGTAGCTCTCAGTGAGGCTCCTCATCTATTCAGCCATGCTGAATCTCTCTAGAAGTTCTTTTAAAAAATCAGTAACCCCAGTGTAAAGACTCAATCAAAAAATGGGCATCTGAAATGAATAGACACTTCTCAGAAGAAGAATTTCATACAGCAAATAAATATAAGAAATAAATTTCCACCATCAGTGGTCATTTAAGAAATGCAAATTATAACACTGAAATTCCATTTCACTCCAGGAAGAATGGCTATAATCAAGTAATCAACCAATAACAAATGCTAGTGAGGCTGCACAGAAAAAAGAACCCATCTTCATTGTTGGCAGGAGTGTAGATTGGCACAACCACTATGGAAATCAGTATGAAGATTCCTCAAAATACTAAAAGGAGTGGTTCCATTTTACCCAGATATTCCCTTTTTAGACAACACCTTGAAAGAATTAAAAGCATTGTACCATAATGATGTGTTCATATCCATGTTTATAGCAATATAATTTATAATAGTTAAATCCTGGAAACAGCCCGTATGCCCATCAACAGATGTGTGGCTGAAGAAAATACGGCATTTGTATACCATGAAGTTCTACTCTGCTCTAAAGAAGGATAAGATTGTGTCATTTTTAATTACAATGAATATATCTCAAGAACATACTTTTGAGTGAAGTAAATTTGACATGACAGTTTAAATATCATATTGTTTCTCTTGTGTGAGAAACCCAAAGCGTAAATAAGGAGTAAAACAGAGGATAGATATTGGAAAGTAGGAAGAACATGCTCAAATGAAAAGGGGAACAAGGTAGGGAGGAGGGGAAAGGAAGGGTATGAAAAGAGAATAAAAAGTGAATGAAAGGGAAAAATGGGTGATAAGCTTTTATAAATGGGGAGGGGAAGAATGATTGAAAGGAGGAGAAGGAAAGGACAAAAAAGAATCAAGACACTATGTGCAGGTACAAATTACATATGATGAATGTGATGACCATTTATGGTAAATATGCAGTACTAAAAATTCAAAAATGTTAAGCATAAAGGAAATGTAATTAAAATTTTTCACTTTGTTAGAAGACTTAAACACTCTTGGGAATCAGAGTCAACTGAACACTGAGATAATGTAAATATACCCGTAGTTCAGCATTCTTTTATTTAAAAATTTAAATTGTTTAACTTCTCAGAAAACACTATGTAACAGTAGTCAGTATAAAGGCTGCTTTATAGATTGAATCTGACAAAGCAGTACGTAGCAAAGAGTGGGGAATAACCAAGTGTATGTATAACAGAAAGAGTAAAAGGAAAGACTACCTGGTTGTTGGGGAGTGTTTCCATAAGGCAGACACTATAGATTTTTAAGTGCTCTGGCTTTTTATATAGTTATTGGTACTGGTGTATGTGAGAGAAAACAAACATGCTTCTGGTTTCAGCTAGGCCTCTGATATCCAGAAAGTTTTATTTGCATTTCACTTCCTCCAAGATCTCTTGCATTTGTTTAGGGACATGTACTTTGTCCCTAACATTCCATTACAGACTGATAGTCTGTTTGCTTAAGTTAATTTTTCAGGCCCCCTGGTATAATAACTCACTTAAGCCCCAACTTGTAGTTTACTTTACCTTAACTATGCAGGATAAGGCGTATGCCCTATCTGCCTAACTTCCTCTGTCTCCTTGCTTCATTAGGACTACTTTCTTAAACAAGTGTGGTTTCCAGAGCCTGACATATTATCCTTGGTTATTCTACTCAGGAGAAGTTCAGTTAGGTAATAGACATTCCTAATGGTTTATTACAGTAGAAAAGTGGGAGCAATTAAAAAGTTTGTTTATTGAATATTCTCTAATGAAAGCCCATTGGAGAGCTTTCTTAGTAAGTCTATGTGAAGGAATAGATAATTTTGACTATGCATTAACCTGTGTCTGAGTAAACATTGTCCATGAATACTTCTTCCTAATTTTCTGAAAAAGTTGAGTTCACATTTATATGAGTAATCACTTCTAAAACACTGGAATGATAAAGCTAGAGGATGCTCTTATGAGACAAGTATTTTTCCTTGAAGTTCTTGGCTCTTACTAGATAGTCTGAGCTTTGCCATTTTACATGCCCATGATTAGTAAAATTCCTTTTACAGTCTTCCAAGTGGATTCACTTACGGGCATCTTTATTATCCAGGTGTTATGGCTTGTATCTAGATGTTCCCCCAAGCCTCAAGAAGTCATAGTGTTATAGGCAACTGAGTTAGGTAGAAATATAGGCAGTCAGACAGGGCCAGGCCTTGAAGAAGCCAGTGCAGGTACCTTGTAACTGTGGGGGACACAGACACAACCACTGTGGGTCAGATTTCAAGATAAGAGATAAAACAAATACACACACATACTTCCTAAAGATAAACATCAGGGATTGATGTTCTAAATAGGTATCTATCACTCTGAGGAAGCCAGAAGGAGCTACTAACCCAACCTCCTAGCATGAGGCTACTTTGTGATGATCTATGTTTACTGGTTTTTTGCACATTTTGACAGTATTTTGCAGAAGATATATGCATTTAACCTTATTAATGAGATTTGTTTGTAGTTATCTGTTTTGGTTGAGCCCCTGTCTGGTTTCATAATCAAAGTGATCTTAACTTCCAGGAATGAGATTGAAAATATTCTTTTCATTTCACACCTAGTAAAGGTTTAGAGGAATATTAAAGTAAGATATTCTATGATGTTCTCGAAGCATTCAATGAGTCCTGAGATTTGTTTTGTTTGTAGATTTTTATTCCTGCCTAAATTTCATTGCTTGATTATTAAGGGTTTTTATATATTCTTCATTCAGTTTTTTTAATTTTATTTAAAAGAAAATAGACACAGAAGATAGAAACAAAAAGCATGAAAGACATACAACAACAATGACAGATCTGATACAATTACACTGTAGGTTTACACTCTGAGGTGGTTGAAGTTTGACAGTAGTTACAATATTACATATCGTTACCTTCATAGGGGTTGATCATATTGACAGACAGACACGCAAGGTTTATCAATTCAGTAATATTAATTTTCTTTTTCAATAGCTAATGTACCCAGCAATACAGTTTTTTTTAGCTGTCTTATTTATGCATATTTATAAATTTATGTCTTTTTCTTTTTCCCTTCCTTTCTTCCTTTCCCCTTAGAGTAACTCTTGTTATTATTGAAATAACTACCCATAATATCAGGTCTAATATAATCAAGCTAAATAGTTCAGAGTGAAGCCTATAAAGGATAAAAG
>RJWM01042968.1:0-14054 GCA_004363535.1 Dasyprocta punctata
GCGTTATAGTAACTATTGTTGATTTCATAATGCTTTGAAGTCCTGGATCTCTTACATTGGTTTGTTTTGATCAGTTTTATTCTGTCATATACTCTTTAAAATAAAACAAAAAATCTTTGTTATATTAATGTTTGCGAAGTTTATTCCATGACACATTATTTAAAATAAACACCTCCGTTGTAAACAATGCTTTTAAATGACATAAAGTATGCAATGAATGCAGCACAAGACCCAGATTAGAAGAAATGTTTTATGGGCTGAATTGTGTCTTTCAAAATTTGTGCACTGAAGTCCTAATCCTTACTTCTTCAGAATTTAAGAAGAAGTCTTTAAAACAATGATTAAATTTAAATGAAGCCATTAGGGTGAACTCTAATTTAATATGGCTGAGGGGCTTTTTCACAAGAGGAAATTTGGACACATAAAGAAACCACCAGCCAGGCCTATGGGTCTATGCATGGAATCCCAGAACTTTCTTGGATGCACAGACAGGAGAACAGGAAATTTAGAAGAAAGAATGAGTCTCAGGTGCAAGGCAAGGACTACAAAAAAAAAAAAATGATGGGGTTGAGGAGAGAGAAGGAAGAATACAGAGATGATCGGGCCAGGCAATGTGTCCACTAATGAAAGAACTTATGAGGGGAAGTCAAGGAATACGGGTTCAGAAAGAATGAAACCTTTCAACACCTTTAATTTGGATTTCTAACAGAACTAAAGGAAAATACATTTCTTTTCTTTAGGCACCTCAGTCTGTAATATTTTGTTATGGCAGCCCTGATAAACTGCATAAAGAGCTTATTACAGTATTACAGTATTACGATTTGATTTTGTTGATAAGATTATACTCCATTTTTATGCTTTTACACTTTCTGTCTACAACTCAATTCCCTCAGGTCTTTCTCTTTCCCTTCTTTCCTCTTTTGTCTTTCTTCCATCAAGTATATTCTGAACACCTACTGTGTGTTTACTTTGTGACTCCCTAAGCACAGAGTATTCCATAGAAAGCATGATATGATTCTTTAAAAAACTTCATCTGGTAAAGTTTGGTTATAGATTACTTTATTTAAAAAAATGATGGGAAAACTGTCCTCAATATTTCACAACATACACACAGACATGTGTATACACATGCAGCCATGCATTAGAATATCTGTGGAAGTATGGTTTTAGTTTTTTCTAGAAGAACAACAGAATAGCCTCTGCATTTCACTAGTCTGATGAAAGTTATTGTGTCAAAGTCATACGTGATCAAAGCAAATGATCTCAGGTTGTTTTGCAACACACATCCTTAACTTTCCTTTAAACTTGAACATAATTAAAAGCAAGTTACTGGTCAACACTGGGTCCTAGTCATACATTATCTCTGAGGATGAATTTCAATTTTTTGTAGACATCATTCCTCATTTCACCACACATATATCCTGTCTTCCCATGAAATTGGATCTCACACCTAAAACATTTCTCGTTACAACACACTGGTTCACAAGTTCGGTGAGATGACAAAGTTGTCAATTTGAAATAACTCATTTGAGAAAATCTTTTTCCATTGCCTTAATGACAGTTGGCATATGTTTCTCAAAGAAGCATTTCATAAATTAGGGCATATATGAATGCTCTGAGTAACATAAAGAATCTGGTGGTGCTTCATGGCAAGTGAACCAATCTCTTCCCTCCTCTCATGGCCAACTTCCTTGCTATGTCTTCAAAACCAGATGTGGTGGCAAATAGTTTTGGGAAAGCCAGATGACTATAGTTCAGTGTTGTATAAGTTAAAGTATTTAATATGTGAGTGTGCTCACAAAATAATAGTATCTATTGTTCCTTAAAGACTTGACATAGACAAAATTGTGAAGCAAATTGTTTTTGGACTGTCATCCATCAGTCTGATTACAGATGTTTCATGATCAACTTCATGGAAAAAATCCATCTTTAATTTGGGTATTACTGGTATTAAACATGTATAATACACAAATAATAAACAATATAAAATATGCAATAGTGTTTCATATAAATTCCCTATAACAAGTTTATTATCACAAATTTTTGAGCTGATTTTTGTCACACTCTATTTGTAAACAATCTAAGTATGTAATTGATAAGAGAACATAGGCCTAAGTGGAACACTGGCTGATCATTTTATGTTATAAAAGTGTAAAAATAGAGATATATTTTAGATTTCTCTTGTTTTTTCATGACTCGCTGAGTTGAATCATAGTTTTTTAAATGATGGAGTAATGTTTCTTCAATATTTTTGTGGTATTTGCAATATAGCAGCTATAGCTATGGCAGCCTTTTGAATTCAAACTACATTTTTATCCATTAATCTCTTAAGTCAGCAATGAACAATTAACAAAACAATAAACTATACTGTGGGTTACCATGTTTACCAATTTTCATCACATGAATACTCTCATGATGGCCAAATTCATGTTGCCACCAAGACATCACTGACCAGAAGTCTAGGAACAGATGTAAAGCAGAAAACTACAGTATTACACAGTGTAAATATGAGAGAGAAATAAGAGAAGTGATTGCTAAAGAAAATAGGAATCCATTCCCACAAATAGTGTATTGTCATTCTTTAGTAGCAATTGGTAACTTTTCTTTATCATTAGCATAATATTTGCATGTTAGTAATATATACTGACATGAAATTATAATACTCTGAACTTCCATAGAAATATAGTAATTAAATTAATAAAAGAATTAGAAAGTCATGAGTTTTGAATATCACTTTTGCTTCTAATGTAATTTATTTAAATGTAAGTTTATATGATTTATTTTTTAACTGTGATTGTTTAAAAATTGTCTCTTAAAATTTATAAAACTTAAATAGCTGACTCTTATGAAAGGTTCAAGTAATTTCCAACACTATATGGTTTCTGTCAAACAATGCTCTGCCCAGTAAACCCATTTTCTCTCTTCCATAATGATTTTCTTCTGGGTACCCACACAACTATGCCCTTCCTTTGGAGTGAGCCCTCTAACATTTCTTCTTCTAGAATACTCCTCCCTGCCAGCTTTCTCAGTCTTTTCACCATATGGTCTTAACTGTGTAGCATTAGAAAGAATATTAAAATAAATTATACTATATTAATATATCAAAGACAGCTAGTTTATGTCCAATGCAATAACAGTGCTAATATTCCAAATAACTGAATCTCTACTAGTGAAACTTTAAATTTTTGATTTTTGCATCAAGGGATAGAGACATTTCAGGACACATTATTCAAATTACATCATATAGTTGATAAAAATATTTTTGTAATCAGTATAACCTAGGCTAGTTAGAAAAGTTATCAGCAGCTTTTTCATAACTTTGGAATTAACAAGCAGAGGACATAATTAATCTTCTCTGTAATCATAGTCTAGAAGCTACCATTTCTAGCATTACCCAGCTTTGCTTTTTGTGGTCAAACAGTTACAGACTGGTTCCCTAAAAATGCCGAGCTCTCTTTAGCCTCCAAGTGTGTGTTCAAAAGTTTGTCTACCTAGGAGTGTCCTTCTCACTCTCTAACTTCCTTCCGCATTCAGGCTTAGTCTGCCTAGTTACTTGTCTTCACCACTTTCCTGATGTTCACTAAGACTGAGGAACAAGTCTGCCGTGTTCTTTGGTATTCAGTAGTATTAGCATTCTCCAAAGTTCAGAATGATGCCAGGCATGTTGTTGGTACTCGGCAGCTATGGTTTACATGCAATGCTGGTGATACAGAGGAAGAAAAATGAGAACACTTAGGTGTGAATATGCTGGCTACTTATTTATTTGGGCTACAATTGTATTGCTTTGAAGTGAAAAGATACATTGTACTTGATTGATTTTGATTGGATGAGCAACTAGTTAGCAATAAACTGCTGCAGCAGCCGAGTTTACTGAAATATCACTTCCTATATTCCTGAAAATCCCTAGGGGAAGCAAAAAGTTGTTAAAAAGACATGCCTAATTATACAAGCAAACTAAGAGCATCTCTAGTTGCTACAATCTAATTGCAAATTTGCCTGCCTTCTTCCCCTAGCTTGAGAAATTCACACACTCCACATACAATAATGTCGATATTCTCTTAGCCCTGCCTTGCCAGGAACAGAGCAGCCACAACTCCTCTGTAGCGACTGTGAGCCAAATGGGGAAAAGGAACGAAATCTTGAGAAAACTTCCTGACTTTCCAATCCGAGACACTTACTTTGTAGATAAGAAGTTATGACACATGACATCATCTTTCAGACACATTGCTTAATTTGACTCCCAGTTCCAGTAATCATCACCAGCAAAGAAAAAAAAATATGCTTTTGATCAGAGCAAGTAAAGAAAGGTTATGTCCTTCTTTTCACATTGTTTTCAGGAAGCAAATCTAAAATTGAAGCCATTCTTCCCTCCCCTTGACAGCTCTGAAACCTAAGGAAAGAAGAACACAGCGTTAAACACTATTACACAGTAGCTAGCACAAAAGGAGAGGGATTTGCATTAGTACAAGTGCTAAGAGTTGAGCTTCGGGCAAGGAAAGATCATTATTTATAACAAGCTGATCTGCTTCTATATGATTAACGGAAGAACAGTGAATTAATGCTGTTATCTTAATATTGTTTAAATGGCCTCTAGATGTGATGTGGAGCCATGCCAGGCAGAATGGTTAACACAAAATAAATGTCAATCCAAGAGAGATTTCTGGGAAACGTTTTCACCCAGAGTAGAATTTGCTTAATTAATGGCCTAAAAATGATAAGCTCTGATAAGCCTCTGGTGTATAGTCTTATTTTATTTGGGGAAACGGGACACAGCCCGATTTAATGGGATTATCTTCAGAGACTGGTAAAACTGGTAAGCTTCTGGATAATTATCAGCCATTTTAATGATTTCTTCTTTTCAAAATGTAGTTCATGCCCTAGGTTATCTGGGGAAATGGATGAGGAATATACGAACCCAGAGCAGTAGTACTTCATTATCTGCAACTTTAACCATCTGCTTGAAGAGGATGTTAGATTTTCAAGGCACAAACAACAAGCTTTTTTTATTATCCTCAAAATAAGGGTGCCGTAAATGACTACTTGAGAATTAGTCATCCATAACAGGAAAATTTAGTGTTGAAGTGGGCTTAAAAATGGGACTTGGCTACTAATTATCTTGAGACTTGGAAGTGTCTTTATAAATTAGGCTGAGTAGGAGGTCACATTGGAGTGATCTGGTTCCTGCTTTCAGAGTATGGTTCTGGTATAAGAAACTCTTATTGGTTATTTAGCTGTATAGTTTTCTTTCTCTCTTTTAGAAATCAACTTCACAGTGAATTTGTAGGCACAGGTCATGCAGAAGAAATATTCATAATATTTGAGATGCAGACTCAGGAAAATTATATTCTGACCCAACTGTCAGCATGTGGGATATCTGTAAATGAGCTGGGGATGTCTCTACCCAAATATTTCCAGAACCTTCACAGTGTGGGGCAGAGAACACACTGATCCCTTCCTGGCCATTATAAAGGGTAATGGATACCATGTAACAAAAGACAGGATAATAGAATTACAACTAATGTATTTGGTGAGAGATTTTTATGACTCTGGAGACCAAACACAGAGCAAACTATTTCTTTTTCCAAGTTTAGGTTCAATGAAGCACAGAGAGTAGTGAGTAAATGATTGGATGACAAAGGTCTCACTGAATGGAACTAGAAAGAAGAGAGAAATGTAGCAGAGCCTGACTGTTGAGACTCTTCTTTGCCCCTCAGTTGTAGCATTTCTACTTTCTCAGTATGAGCCAGGAGTCCTCTGGAATTGGGTCTTCAGCTCTTTATGGGGAACTGTTTAGCAGGAAACAGAGCAGTGTTTATATAGCTGGCTTTTGAGAAAAGAGGTTCTGGTTTCTGACCCACCTTGGGAAAATGAATTCTAGTTTCCATGGCTTCTTTTTGAGAAAAATGTGGACTTACAGGAAAAAGAAGAAAGTCCAAGAGAAGCTTTACTTCTGGAGACTTCACTTTGGAGTGTCGTTTTGAGAACCAACAACAGTAATATGGGATATGTAAAAGAGCCTTAGATTTTTCTAGATGAGTTTCTACATCCGATACTACAATTTCAATCTTGAGGGTCCCTTAAAGGCCCACATGTTCAAGGCTTGGTCCCCAGGAAAGCACTACGGGGAGGCAGTGGAAATTTTAAAAGAGGAGCCCACTAGTACATCTTTAGGCTATTGGCGAGTGTCCCTCAGAGGACTGTAGGGACCTTGACTCTTTTTCTTCCACTGTCTTTGCTCTATGACTTGCTGGCAGGGGAGTGGTTTTGCTTAATCTTCCTCTGTCACCATTTTGTGGTACCTTGCCATAGGCCCAAAAGCAACAGGGTCAAGTCATAATGGGCTGTGGTCTCCAAACCTGTTAGCCTAAAGTAAATCTCTTCTCTTTATAAGTTGATTAACTCAAGTATTTGTCAGAGTGGCAGAAAGCTTACTAACACATTAAGGTATTGAGTAAGCAATGGAGATCATTTTCTGCAGGGACCACAGGCCCTGCCCGGTAAAATTCCTTTTCATCTTGCTCAACATTATTAAGGTAACAGCGGGAAGGCTGGAAATTCTCTGCACCCCAATAAGCTTTTTTAATTTTTACAAGATTTGTCATTGCCTTTCTGCTCATGCCTTAGGCTTTGATGGCAGCTGCCTGTTAAATTTTTTTTCACTTTTTTGAATTCCTATGTGTCAGCATATCTTCTTTTCTCTCTAGGAGGACTCCTCCACAGGAAGAGTATTCTGTATGCCTTTTAGGTCCTGCAGTCATTGATAGTAGAGCAGCTGGTAGAAAGTGACCATGAAATGACTTGAAAATTGTATTACGGTTCAAGTAAAAAAAATCCCTATAATAATCCTGTACTGCTTCTTAATAAGCCTGTATTTTCACATCACCACGTGTACTTTAGTGTTTTTATTGATTGCATATTAAATTTTTAATTATTAATCTCATTCAATTTATGATATAGATTTTGGAATTTCTGGCCTCCAGCCATGGTCATTCTATTGCAAAGTATGTCTGTACTCTTATCAATAACAAGAAATCAAATTGGAAGTTCTACATTAAAGTCAATTCAATTTTCCACTTTGGTTAACCTTTTTAAATGGATCCCCAAACAAAAAAGTTATGCTTTTATTGCAGAATTTCATCAAGTATTTTCCAAATAATAGACTAGTCTCAATGAAAGTTTTAAGGTTAAAAGAGACATATTTGAAAAATGATAAATATACTTTAGGAATTTTCAGAATCCTTTATGTGACAATGAACACTGTAAAGCACACCGCGTAAGACAACCTTATTTGATTATAGGATATTTTTCTCATTCTGTGTCTTGTCAGGCCAGCACTACACAGAACTCACTTTGGGGAATTGCACTTCCCTGTAAGATATCTGGTAAAATTGAACAGAACCAGGCTGACCTGGACAGGGGAAAGATATTGTGTGTATACTCTCCCCTTCCAATATGCCATATGACTGATTAACTTATCCATTTCGTAAGTCGAATTATGGTCCCTATAAAGATATGCTGAAGTTTTAACACTGGCACCTGTGATCTTATTTGGAAATATGATCTTTTCAGATGTAATGAACAAGTGAGTCCAATATGACTTTGTCCATTACAGAACACAGAAAATTTGGACAGACACAAAGAGAATACAGTGCAGAAGCACACAGGAAGAATGACATTTGTAGACAAAAGCAGAAACTGGAGTGATGTATCTGCAAACCAAGGGATGTTAAAGAGTCTGCATTGCCTGAGGTCAGGAGACAGGTATGGAGCATTCTTCCACAGAGCCCTTACAAGGAATCAACTTGGTTTACAACCTGATTTCATGTGAACTGTGAGGAAATAAAATCCTGTTCTTGGAAGCCACCCAATTTGTCATTTATTTTTTATGGCAACCCTAGTAAACTAATACAGATTTTGCTATCTAGAAGTGCATTGTTACAGCAAATACCTAAAAATGTGGAAGTGAGATTGGAACTCGGTAATGTTTAGAAGCTGCAAGAGTTTTGAGACACTTAATAGAAAGAGCTTCACCCTGAAGAGACTTCTGGTGGAAATAGGCACTGGGAATGTACTTTTCTGAATTCTAGGATAAAAAAGAGGAACATGTCATTGGAAACTAAAGGAAAGATAATCCTTGGGAAAAAAAAAGCAGCAATAATTTGTACGAAGTATTTCTACTAGGGAAGAAAAACAAAGCTTGTCAGTGATAAATTTAGATATTAAGCAAATCTATTTCTACGTAAGATGTGGAAATTGCAGCCTGGTTATCTTGGTTGCTTTCTTACCAGTGAAAGAAAAGATGTATTAAAGGCAGTATTCTACCTGGAAACTGTAACATGGTCCAATAAACAAATTTACTACATATTGTATCCATTTCCCACCACTACTATGTAGTCTCACAATGATAGAAATACAAGTCTTCTGCTTATTGATTATTTCTTAAATGGCCAGACACTCAAAGATGCTAAGTGTTGAAAGAATGGATGAAACTGATGCATGGGCTCAAATTACTAAATTTGATCCACCAATTTGTATGCCAAAATTTTCCAATTAATTTGTGAAAAATACAGTTATAAACTCTTTTCACCTACAATGAAAATAATTTACATGAATGCAATTATTTTATGTTTATAACAGATACTGAGAGACTTAAACTAAGAAACTGAAATTAATCATCTCATAATGGGACTTAAAGTAGGGAACCTCCTCTGAAGGAAAATGTTTAAGTAGTTTTAGAAATATGAAAGCATAGTAAGATGCAAATTTGAGGGCACATATGAAATTGGTTCTCAAGTAAGGTCTTAGCATTTATTCCTAGAATGAGAATTGGAACATCTGGGTTGACTTTAATAGCATAAATCCTATAAACACTAATAGCAAACAAAAGTCCAAGCTTTCACATAATATATTAAGGTCATAAAATATGATGACTGTCTTTATTCTTAAGTTAATCAAACTGCCACCTAAATCTTTATTGTTTTAAAAATGCTACATAAAATGATATGGACTTTATATGAACAATTCAATATGTTAGGCAAAGAGAACAATAACCACATTGACTTTCCCACCCACATGGTCTTAGAAATTTTCCTAGGTGGACATATCTCCTCTTATAAGAACTGCTGACCCTCTTAGCAATCCATTGAAAATTTTGTGTTCTTCATTGTTATATTTGTGTATGTTGCATTTTTGAGAGATCTTTAACTTATACTAGTCACATAAATAAAAGATTCTGTATAATTATAAAGTGTAAAACTTGTTATGTATTTAATTCACATAAAAATATATATTCCAGGGGGGCGTGACAGCACATGCCTGTAATCTGGGAGGCTGCTGCAAGATTACAATTTCAGTACAGCACAGGCAATTTAGTGACATAGTGAAATACCGTCTTAAAGCAAAACAAAACAAAACAAAACAAAAAACACCCCTAGGGTTTTTTTTCATTCCTTAGATTTAGAAACATAGTTTTTTTTCAGTATTTGCAAATACCAGGTGAAGATAACATGTTATTGTTTGATTCAAATAAAAACTTTCAATCATTTATTTGTTATTTTCCAATCTCATATTACTAAGGTTTTCTCTATGATCTCTTTACATAGCTCTTGTTATCTCGTTTTGTGCTTCCTTACTCACGACCACATGCACATACTATCTACTTAAAGCTCTTGAATTGTCACTTTCTAATCTGTCTGCCTTCTCTTTCCTACTCTATCATTCCCATATTTCAAAGGAAATTCCTTTTCCCGTTTCTTTGTTTGGACAATCAGGCTCATTCTTCAAATTCTTGCACAAAAATTGATATGCCTTCCCTACTTCCTAGAGTTGGAACTATTAAGTCCCTCCCTTTATTTTATTTTACCATTTGGTTTATATCTCTGGGGGGGGGAGGGTGTCTTCTACAAGAGATTTACATGTTCCTCAAGGCAAAAACAGTGCCCTCTATACAACTCACTTTACCTCATTTGACTAGTATCTGACATAACTGAGGTCTTCAAACAATACATAACAAACAAAAGCAAATTAGGGAGCAAAACAAAATCGACGCAGTTACTATCTGTACTATTGCTATAATCTTTCAAACCATAATGGAAAATAAATAGACAAATTTATCTGAACCTCTTTATTTCTCCGGATACAATTTTGAAGGTCTAATTTAATATAGTGAAGTATCACTCGGCAGGAACATAAAATAAGATTGTGCTTGTTAGCTTTTAAAATAATTTTCAAAATCAATATGGTCCTTTTTATTTCTATAAAAGTTTATTAGGATTTCTTTTTCCTTTCTTAGCCTTTCTTTAGTCTTCTCTCATAAGATAATGGTAAAAGAATACAAGTTTTTCTCTTCAGATAATAGAGAGTTATAAGTATTCAAATAAATCCTACAATACTGGTGGGTTATCAAGATCGCAAAAGCAGAAACAATTCCAGAATTTAAAAAAATTAGCAACCTTTTTTATCCTTTGAAATTTTTCTCATTTGACTTTCTAATGTAAAATTTTAAACACAAAAAATGTACTAGTGTAGAAAACTTCCATGTATCTTGTTTTTAGTTTGCAATCGTCAGTGCTTTATCCTATCTTAATTTTTTTAATGTAAGCAAAAGAAAAACAAAACAAATCATAGAACTAAAAGGTAAAATTAATAGCCTACATAAGATATTTTTCAAGAAAAAAGTGAAGAAATACCATTAATGTATTGCATTAAGAAGCAGAAGAAACAAGTCTGCAAAAGGCTTAAGGAGAAGCACTGTGTCTTTGCCTTGCTCAGTGACCCAGCGTACAGGTACCCCAGGGCATGGATTTTTTTTTTCCAGGCTTCAGAGTGCAGTGAAAGGATCTGCCCTTAAATGGGAGATGACTGTGGTTTCTAGAGCTTCTCCCCTCTAGTTGGCATTGTAGAATAGCCTTTTGCAAATTAGTGAAGGTAATAATTATTATAAGAGGAATCTGAGAGTCCTAGTTCCTTCCCCAGATTCCTCTTAAAGTGAGATCTTCTCTCTGCCTTGAATTCATTAATTTTAACTTAAATTTGTTTGGGGCCTTTTATGTGTAACACAAGGTAAAAGCATTTTCCCTATTCAGTGACTCACTCTTGCCTTCACTTATTGATCACTTACTGAGCCCCTTCTGTGTTTCCCTAACCATAGGCAAACTTTTAAGTGACCAACACTAAACTAGAAATAAAAACTAAATGCCCTGAGGATGTTTACAAAAGTAAATGGATTTTTGTGCATCTGAAGTTTCTCTCTTTAGTCAGAGTGAGACAAAAAGCTACTACCACTGCCTAACAGTAACAAACCATGGGACTAACACTGGAAGTGGGAAAGATTTTGCACTAAATATGTTTTGGTGTGGAGTTAACCAGACCCTTCATCCATAGTACCATCTCAATGCTTGGATCTAGGGGCCAAGGCAACTTGTCTGTACCTCATCTGACAGGATTAACGGAGGCAGCTGAATTGAAGAAATCATCTAGAAGGTAAGCTAAGTCAACTGTGATAATGATTTTACCCTAGAATTTGAACTATGACATAAAGAGAAAGTTTTACATTGGTAGCAAGACAGGAAAAAACTTGTAGCGTTCAAGTGAGTTGCATCAAAGTAAAAACTTATGTGGAATATTTAGTGATTTTATCTGTGAATGGTCTCCTAAAGCTCTTTTGTATATAGAATTATTCTGCTATGCCCCTACTGATTACTTACGAGTAAATCGTTCCTAAACTGTGCAATTTCTATTTACTTGCAATCTTTTCTTATCCCAACTTGCTTCCTTGAGTTTTTTTAGGGTACTGTTTTTCCTTATAAGAAAAGAACCTGAACAATACTTGGTCAATTCATTGCTTGCCTATACTAAAACACTTAGTTGTTTCACTCATTTTCACATTAGTTTCACATAGTAGCCTGTGAATTCTTTGAAAACCAGAGGGGCTGTTCATACTCCCATATCTATCTTAAAGTTTGGGATTACTGAGCTTCATAAGTGGCTACTAAAATGATGGATGAATAATACATATGAAAAACATTGAGAAGGTGGAAGCTAGGAGAAACACTTGATTGAAAAGCTAAAATGAATCTGCAATTTAATTAATTTGCATTATAAGCTATTTAATTAGTTTCACTTAAATATGTATTAGAAAAGTATCTGCTTTTTAAAAAGTATAATAATCAACAATATATTAAAAAATAAGCTATTAAGAACCTAAGAAAGTTTGTGAATTAATGAATTCAAATTATTTAGAGTTTAGTTCAACAAAAGTATCAAAACAGCAGTTTCTCTTCATAAAAGCAAAACAGATTAGAGAATAGATGCTTCGATTCTCTTGGGACATGAAATTAAACTGGCAGAACACAGAGATATAGCTTTTGTTTATTTCCAGGGAAAACATAAGTTCTCTTAGAGACCAAATTGAGAATAAGTGTCCACCCACTCTAAAACTATCTTATTAACAAATTAAAAGGACGAATGTTAATGATTGCCTCTCAGAATTATTACATGCTATTTATAACAGGCTATGCTTTTAAAATCAATGTATTTGCATATTCGTGCAAGACTATAATAAAGAGTAGCAAAATGGCAATATGTGACATATAACTGCCTTCTCCACAACCTTTAAAGCAACAGTTATATAACACTGATTATTCTAACACTCCAACAGACAAAGGTATGAATCTCTTCGTCACTCAAAATATGATCAGTTTAATTTCAGCACACCATGATACAAATAGAAATGTCCTGTGGAAGAAGCAATAATTTTTTTCTCTCTTCAGAAGTTCATTTCATACATACTAGACATTACAAACAAACAATACAGTGTACATCACTTTTTATATTTTGTTTTCTTTTTCTTTTTTTTTGAGATTTGTCTCATGTATTTTATAATTGTTTAAAGGAAAAAAGAATAAAAAATATGGTACACAATTTCAAAACAAAATAAGGAGATCAACAATGGTTAATATATTGTGTATTGTTATCTTCAAAGTAGTTGCTCAGATTACGGAACACAGGCATGAAAAAAATGATCAAACAATGAAAGCACAAAGCATTCTTTTTGACAAACCCGCAGACATTAGTAGTAGAATTACCTATCTTAAAAAATGTTCAGCTTGACCTCAAAATCACTACATATCTTAAGCAAGCCTTAAACTCAGAGCAATCCTGCAGCCTCAGGCTGAGCGATGCTGCGATGACAGGCCTGCACCTCCACACCTGGCCAGTACACACTACTTTTCTCATTTGTTCAACTCTAAGGCCAGGTATTCTCAGGAGAACAAAACAGCCAGACCATGGCGCAGTGCTCTGTATTTACATCAGAATTTATGTATGAAAAAGGGAAGTAGTAGGATTGTCTCTATAGTCAATAAATGCTGACTGACATTCCTCATACTTTTTACAAGCAAAATGTAAAAATGTAAACTTATAAATAATACTCCATAATGTTCACTAATACTCAAAATAATGCCACTGAATCAATGCAATGTTTTGAAGTTTTTTGTCAACTGGAAAATATATTTTAAATAAAAGGGAAAATATTTATGAACTTTAAACCACTTTTCTGATTACAAAATTAATGTGAATTATGGCCAAGTCTGATTATTTTTTATGGTGTTTATGATAAATGACTTGATAAAACAGAAAATATCAAAGTAGTTAAATTAGAATTAAATATACAGTTGAGTGAAGAGAAAATTTCACTATCAGTGTGATGAAAAGGCTTGTTCCTGAAGCAAGTTTCCAGATATTGATCTCATGACATATTTCCTCAAAGTATAAGTGGAACTAAAACAATCGCAAAACTGCTTTGACTTGTAAATATTAAAGGTCTTTGGAAAATAATTCATAAATATTGCTTTCCTATACTTATTAAAATTTGCTAAATTAAAATTTTACTGAGAAACTTTTACTGAGTAAAGCAGAAGGTAGAAAATAGAATACTTCTTTTCATAATTTTGTCAGAGATATTCTTCTGCTGGATTGATATAAAAATTAAAGAATAAGGACAATATCTAGGGGAATATAAAAGAAAAAAAGGAGAAATAGATTGATCAAAATCA
>RJWM01042969.1:0-14015 GCA_004363535.1 Dasyprocta punctata
GGTTGAAGGTATGATGAGACAGACTGAAGGTTTGATACTCAAAGTCTGTCACTGAAAGCATTACTTAAAGTCATGATGAGCAAAATCTTACACAGAAGGAAGAAGAAAGAATACCAAAAAAACATTGAATAAAGAGCTTGGTAAATATATACACAAAAATAAGCAAAAAATCTGTGGCTTAAGACTCTGCTGTCCTTGCATGTTCTGGGTCTCACTTCTGTGGAACATGAGAAGCAAGCAACACTGTGCTGCGGGGGTATCTGCTTCATAAGCTCCTTAGTAGGTCAGTGTTTGGCTTTGAAGCCTGTCCTTGGATTCATTAGTTTTCTACCCTGTGGTGCATCATGATTTTTCTGTAGAACTTCACACTGAGCTCCAAGCTTTCATGATTTTTTTTTTTTGCTTCACTGTATAGAAAAAAGCCACACTGCTTTATTGCAGCTCTCTTTTGATAAACTGTTCTTACAGGCTTCTAGATGTGCATTTTAAATCTGCCTGAAAGGTGCATTTTGTAACACACACTATACAATTATCTTAATAAATCTTCTAACGTCTCTCAAGAACTACATGAATCATCAGTGTTAAAATGAATTTTTCTTTTTGGTCCAACCGTTCATGCCATAACTGGAATAGAAGTAATGCAGACAGCACTTGGCGATAACCCACACTAACTTACATCGTGTTTCAGACACCTTCCTGTCTGCCAGGCCGTGTTCCTGTCCCTCCTCAATGCCCTCAGCAGGACCCCTGAAGCCGTGTTACCGTGTGAATATATCTTCTTCCCTCCTGCCCTCCATTCAGCAAGGAAATGTTTTAGAACACAAATAATGATCACGGAGAGAAGATATTAATTTTCCTCTTCCACTGTGTTCTGTCAGAATACATCCTGAAATAGTAGAGTGTATTGGCATAAAAGGATATTATTTAGTTATCAGTTGGTTCCCACATCACTGAGTCAATGTGGGTCCTTAAAATTTGCTTGTAAAAGAAATCTTTGGTATTTTTCCTCTAGTCCACGTGGCTTGTGCCCAGAAGCTCTCTCTCCAGGGTTTCAGTAGTGTGGAAGCTGGTTTTCTATTTCTGTCTGCCCAGTACCCTTCCTGTCTCTTACCCTGGACTCATTGTGGGGCCCACTGTATCCCCAGGTGTGGGCCCTGGAGCACCTGGGCCAGGTGCAGCGCTCATCCCTGTCACCACAGGGTGGCAGCACAGCGAAGCCTTTAAACAGACGAGGGGCTCCTAGCCACAGCGCTGCACTGTGGTGGCTCCGGAACTGTGTGACTTAAGATTACTTCATCCCCCAGCCCCCTATGCTGTCATATTCCAGCCACTAAGATACAGGAAATAAACCGTGCATAAACATTTGTAACATTGCAGGCAGTGGGTTATTACCCAGCACACAGAAGAAATGAGTTGCCAACCCATAGAAAGACATGGAGGAATGTCAGCTGTGTATTTTCAAGTGAAAGAAGCCAGTCTGAAAATGCTGTGCTCTCAGTCCAACTATAGGATATCCTAGAAAAGGCCCAAGCACAACAACAGTAACAGATCTCTGTTTGCCGGAGGCTATGGGAGAGGTGGGGTCGAATAGGTAGGACCCTGGACTTGGGGGTAGTGGAACTGTTGTGCACGACACTGTACCGATGGACACGTGCCCAGATCTGTAGAGTGCCCGGCACCAAGACAGAATCCTGATGTAACTGTGGCCAGTGGGGACAGGTGTGTAGCCAGTGCAGGTATACCAGTTGTCATGAACACACATCTCTGGCCCAGGTGTTGATCGTGCCAAGCCCGGCGCAGTGTGGGTGGGTGATGTGTGGGATAACTTTGTACTTTCTGCTCAGGTTTGCTGTGAGCTGAAAACTGCTCTGAGAAATAGCACCTATTTAAGTACAGGTGAGGGTGGGGTGCTGGATCTGCCCCTTGGGCTGTCTGTAACCAGGTTCCATTCAGTGGTTATTGCCTAGTAAATCAATGCTGAGCTGTTTTTCTTTAAAGAAACAATACTGTAGAAATAGATTCAAATGAAAAAGTATGGAAAGTAACAGCATACTTCATATGGCTGCTGCAAAGATTAGAGAAGACACAGCATGCTAAGCTCTTAGGCATACAGAGAGGAGAAGAATGTTCTAGACAGGAGGAGGCGTGGCTATGTCCCTGGAGTCCAGGAAGGCTGCTCTGTGAATCAAGGGAGAACCAGTGGGACCGGAGAATGGTGAGCAAGGAGGAGATGGGAACAAGACGAGATTGGTGATGCAGCAGGGTCTGAGTCGCATGGCTCCCATTGGCTGCTGTCTTCGTCTGTTTTCTGTGCTGATGACTCCACCATGCACTGGGCGAGTTTTATGGAAAAGAGGTTTACTGTGGTTCTGGAGGTTCAAGATGAAGGTGCTGCATCCGGTGACGGCTTTCTAGCTGGCAGGGACCGAAGGTGGAGCAGGGCACCATGTGACAAGGGACGGAGCATACACGTGTGTGCGAATATTTCTCTTCGGGTCTCGGGTCTCTTCCTGGTTTTTTTTGGCAGTACTGGGTATTGCACCCAGTGCCTTCGCGCTGAGCTCCATCTGTTTGTCTGTCTGTCTGTCTGTGTGTTTTGAGTTGGAGCCTTGCTGGATTACCCAGGCTGGTCTGAAGTGTGTGGTCCTGCAGCCTCCACCTTGTGGTGTGCTGAGAGTACGGGCCTGCACCACCGCCCCCAGCTTTTCCTGCTTTTTATGGCACCACCGGCATTCAGTTGTGGACTCTGATGACTGTCAAATCCCTGTCTCCTCTAGGAACCTGCAGTCTGTTTAAATTTCTGCGATCCTAGTATCTCAGAATGGGGGGTGAACCGCAGTGTGGTTTTCAGAGGTGCAGGCCCTCGCTGCCGCGCCAGGGCTTTACTGGGTGAAGTGTAAGGGGACCCATCGCAGTGCTCTCGGCTATAGACCTGGGGCACCTCCACTCCCACTTTAAGGGAGGCCTCTGCTTTTGTGAGGACAGAGCAGGGTGGGGTCGAGTGGACTCGCTTGGAAGCTAGACTGTAGCTGACAGTGGCCTGGACTACCATGATGACAGTAGGAATGGTGACAGGTGGGGGAGAGGCAGGTAGAGTTGACAGCGTGATGGAAGGTCGGGGCCAGGGACAGCTCTGGGTGGGGCGGGGCCTTGGGAGAGAAGGGAGGTGGAGGCAGAGGCCCCGTGGGGGCGGGCGGGATGTCGGGGTGAGAAGCCACTGTGGAAAGTTTGGCACAGGGGAGCTGTTCATGGAGGGCTGTGAGGGTTACAGAGGGCTCAGAGCTCTTTGAGATGTGTACCTTTAATGCCCGTGTGTGCACCGCCGCCTCGAGCTGGTGCGTAGTGGGAGAGGTCGCCTGGGAGGGAGCGACAGTCAGAGGGGTGAAGTTGGAGGAAGCCTGAGAGATACGGGCTGTGTTCCTGTGGGGAGGAGGGAAGGTGGAGGTGGCCCCGGCAGACATTGCATGTCTGCGTGAGCGCGTCACTGAGGAGGTGACCAGAGTTTTAGGGACTCTACCAGGAACTGAAGACAAAGATCAGAAATGTAGCTTTTATTGTGCCACACAGGTTCAAAAATGAACACATGTTGAAGAGTTTCCTACTGTGACCTAGAGGAACCAGGCGGACATTATAGTCGGTTAAAAGGAGAAAAACAATTTAAATTTATGTGGCGATGGGGAGTTTAAGGTGCATTCTGAGTGGAAGTTAAGCTGATGCGCCCACTGAGGGGAGCAGTCGGTTGGGGGACGAGCAGGTGGGCAGGACTACACGCCTGTGGGTCACCTGCTCTTACAGAGACCTGGCCTCAGCTAAGGAGCAGGGCTGTGATGTGGTCACCTGGAAAACTGCTGTACACAGTGTTTAATTTCCATGGAAACGTTCTTTTTCTGCAGAACCCAGTCCCCAGCCGACGCTCCTTTTCATGCTGTGTTTCTCGCTCATTCTGGTATAGGGAGAAACATAGTGGTTTTTTTCCAAGTGTGGAGCAGAGGAGGCCTGTAAGTGCACCTAGCCCACCGTGTGGAGTGGAGATTGTACCTTTCCTGAAAAGACGCTGAATCTGAAGCTGAATCTGAAACGACAGGGAAGCCAGCCGCATTCTTGTTAACTGGCCTGTGACCAGTGTATGTGTCTCTACTAACGCTGTGTTGACCTGAAATGATGACGGGGCCGAGTCCCCACAGAGCATACTTGGGACTCGATGTGCATGCTGCAGCCGACCCCAAGCATATCCAGAGGCACTGGACACGGAGCTGGGCTGGCACAGGCGTGGGCATCCGCTCATCTGTGGAGTCAGCTGTTTGCAGGCACGCGTCCTTGTGCAAGAGCAGAAGTGTAGCAAATACCCTGGAGGGTGTGACGGGGCCGCTGGAGCTCAGCTGCTCAGTGTGCTCCTCATGCTGCAACTTCAGCGTAACCTTGGACTTAACTAAAGACGCAGATTCAGTGCTCCTACCTCAGACCTACTGTGTCATAAATCTCCACGGCTGGGGCCCTGGACTGTGTTTCTAACAGGTCTTCCGTGTAATTCCTAGATGTGCAAACACTTCGAATGCCCTCCTGTTTTCCCGTGGCCACTCTGCCTGCATTGAGCCTTTCCTTGTGGTCAGGCAGGTCCCTCTTGAAAATGACTCCTCAGCCCTCCTAGAAACACCAGCCGAGTGCTGAGTGATCGGGTGGATGGACTCAGTGCCCAGGAGCCTGGCTCGAGCACAGCCTATAGCGTGACTCGGACCTTGGCATAGAACTGAAGTCAGGTACGGGTCATAAGGTGTAGAAAGAAGCCCGGTGGGAGGCTTACCAAAGCGGGGACGGGGCCACCTCCAGGGACGCTGCGGGGCTGGGGTGCAAAGGGAAAGGCTTTGACCTTCACGCCCTGCATCTCTGTCTGGGACTTCGTACGTGCAGAGCCATTTCTACTGAACATTTAAAAAGAAGTATTTTGATAGAGAATTAATTCTGATGTGCTTGCAATGGATACATTTTTCTGTTTCTTTAAAAGGAAGAGCAGTGTAGCTAGTCATGGTTGTGCGCACCTGTGATCCCAGCATCCAAGAGGCTGAGACAGGAGGGTCACTGTGAGTTCAAGGCTAGCCTGCACTGCATAGCAAGGCCCTGTCTCATAAATAAGTAAAAAAATAAATAAGCCAACAAATAAAAAGAAAGGAATAGCAATGTAATAATCATTATCAAAACTTATGTGAATTTATTCATCAAAAGTTGCGTTCATTTTAACCCTTTGATGTCTAGTGATCCATTTTTGGAATGCCCATAACCACACTGTGTTCTCTTTGAATTCTTCTTCCTTGAATTTTTCTCGGTAACATATATGAATTTCATGCAAAAAATTAAAAATTTCAGTCTTAGGCATAAATGGACTAAGAAATAATTAGCTTCTTTGTTTGTCATCTTGATGAGTTAAAATTTTAGAAATAAGATTCAAAAGAACAGCTTTCAGTTAATATGACAGATGGTGTTTTGTTGCAACTAATGGGTGTGTTTCATACTAGCGCTATGTATTTGAGCGTTTTGTTTCATTTGTTGATGAGGCTTTTGGTACTGAATGTGATGGGCCATCGTTTGATTCATTGTCACTGTCTTTATTTTTGATAACAGGGTACTTTATCAGTTTAGTGATGCAGCCTCAGATCCTGAGTATTTGCGAACACAGCGTTTAACAGTGCTCTGTTGTATCATGATTTGCAAGAGTACTGGTCATAAACCATGGGGAGGGGATGCACTGAGGACACACGTGTCACTAGGCCGCTGCGACCTGGTGCAGATCCTTCAAGCTCCGCGTGCCGGTGGATCAGCTCGATCAGCTCGTGGGTGTCTTTCCTGTTCACCTGCCGCAGTAGTTCTGCTCACCGCGCCACCATGAAGTCCTTTGACCGTCATTCAGCGCCATCGCAGCTGTAAACCCAGACCCCAGTGAGAGCCCCCCCGCTCCGGTGTAGACTCCCTGTCGTGACAGAAGTGCCCATCCCTGGGCTCCCAGGGTGAGGCGAGGCGCGGAGAGCTGCTGAGGAAACAGGTGTTCTAATACTAAGTTTAACTTGAATTGGAATAGCCACAGGTGACGGCTGGCAGCTACAGTATATTTATCAATGCTGATGCTCATGGGGCTCACCGAGGACTTTGGTAAAGCTTCTGGCCTGGGTCTGAGAGTCTGAATTTCTGATCAGCTCCAAGTGCGTGGGACCAAGCTTTGAGAAGTTACCTGGAATACATATGTTTGACTCCATTTGCTTTACATTATTGCCCAGGAGGAAAAACAGTTGTGCAATCATCTTGGACCTCTAGGTCTCTCAGGTTGCTCACCCTGCAGCTGGAGAAGCTGCCTCAGCGTTGCTGCCGCAGCGTGTACTGCAGAGGCACGCGGAGATGGGACAGGCTTCTCCATGGCCGCTGTGTAGACGGGGGTGATGGAAAGCACAGGAGCCCTAAAAATCTCAGTGCGGTACAGGACTCTTTGTCAAGCAAGAGGGGGTTAGGTACGTCTGAAGCGAGGGGGAGTGTTTTGAATATCCTGAGAGGCATTCATAGCAATGTGTCTTTTACTATAATACATTTTTATTTTGTATTTTATTTTATTTATTTATTTTGTGGTACCGGGGATCAAACTCACAACCTTGTGCTTGCCAGTCAGGTGCTTAAGCCACTGAGCCAAACTCCTGGCCCTATTTTTGTTGAGGCAGGGTCGCACTGTGTAAATTTTTATTTTTTAAATTAATTTTATTGGTGCATCTTAGATATACCTAATGGCCATATTCATATTATGGAATTTGTACCTGTACATGATATATCTTAATTCCTTTTTTTCCCCATGTTCGTCTCCTCTTCAGCCCCTTTTCCTCTCCTTATTTATAAAAGGTTGGTTCTATTTTTCATTCTATTGACTTTTTTCCTTTCCCCTTCCTTTCTTTCACCCTACCCACTCCCTCTTCTCCTTCCCATTTGAACATGTTCTTCCTGTTTTACACTATCTATTATACATTTGGTCCTTATTTACATTTTCAGTTCTCACACCAGAGAAACCTTGCAATATTTGAACGTGTGCCCAGTTTATTTCACTTAAGAGTATGGTTTTAAGGTGCATCCCGTTAGCTAGAAATGTCTCCAATTATTCTTTATAGCAGAGTACTCCATTGTATAAAAAAAATCCCCACATTTTATGTATCAGTTCATCAGTTGATGGGCATTTGAGCTGTTTTCAAGATTTGGGTATTACAGACTATGCCACTATAAACATGGGTGTGCATATATCATTGTGGTATGATGCTTTTAATTCTTTCAGGAAGATATCAAGAAGGGGAATAGCTGGGTCAAATGAAACCTCTAGTCCTAGTTTTCTGAGGAACCTCCACACTGACTTCCACAGTGGTTGCACCAGTCCACACTCCCACCCACAGTGGAGAAGGATCGTTTTTTTCCCCAGAGCCTCACAGCATTTGTTACTGGTTGATTTCTTGATGACAGCCATTCTTTGTTCAGTGAGAGGGAATCTGAGTGTTGTTTTCATTTGCATCTCTAGAATGGCCAGTGATGTTGAACACTTTTCCATATGTTGCTCTTTGTACTTCTTCATCTGAGAAGTATCTGTTCATTTCACATGCCTGTTTTTTTTTAAATTTTAAAGAAACTTAAAAGAAGAAAATTAAGAAATTAAAGTAAAGCAATTTCACAACCAGCCAATAGGAGAGTAACAATAATCAGCACATTGCATATTGTTATATTCACGGCATTTGTTTAGGGTATAAGATATAGACATGAAACATTGTCCAGAAAATTATTAGCACAAAACTTTCCTCTCAATGAATCAAGAGAAACCAGCTATATAATTATCTTTTTTGTTATGATTGCTCTATTATTTTCAAATAAACATTTTGCATTAAAAATGAAATCTGAAGGTGACCCTGTGAAAACTCAAAATTCTTTTTCTGTAACTGTCTTAACTAATTTTTTATATATGTAGATTTTCTTTCAGTTCATCACACAAGTGCAACAATGTGATGGTTATGTATGTGTGACTTATGTAGTTCACCGAGAAGTGTATTTTCAGTACTCATTTAGGAGTGAAAATGTCTAGTTTATCATTCTTTATAGCTGAGTAGTATCCCATTACATAGAAATACCACATCTTTTTTGTCCCTCAGTAAAGGGGCATTTAGGTTGTTTCCAAGATCTAGCTATTACGAACTGGGCAACTGTAAACATAGAGATACCTGTTTTTGGATTGGGTTTTTAACTTGGAGGAGGGGTCTGATTTTTTTGAGTTCTGTATATATTTTTGATAGTAATCTTTTGTCTGAAGGAACAGCTGGCAAACATCTTTTCCCACAATGTAGGTCTTTTTACTCTATTGGTGGTTTCTCTTGCTGTGCAGAAACTTTTTAGTAAGATGAGATCCTAGTTGTTGATTTTTTGTGACAGTTCACATGCGATCAGGGTTTTGTTCATAAAATCTTTGCCTAACCAATGTCTTCAAGAGTTCTAACTATTCTGTCTTCCAGAAAATGTAATGTTTCTGTTTTAATATTTAGATCTTTCATCCATTTCACTGTTGATTTAGTGCATGGTGAAAGATACTGGTCTAATTTTAATCTTCAGCGTGTGGGAGCCAGTTTTTCCAGCACCATTTATTAAAGAGGCTGTCGTTCTTCCAGTGACTGTTTGGCACCTTTTTCAAAGATAAGGTGGTTAAGTATGTTTCTGCATCTTGTAATCTGTTCCATTGATCCTTGGGTCTGGTTTGTTTATTTGTAACTACCCTACCATTTTTATCATGGTAGCTTGGTAGTATAATTTCAAGTCTTGGATTGTGATGCCACCTGCCTTGCCTTTGTTGCCCAGAATTGCCTTTGCTATTCTAGGTGTCTTCTGGTTCCAATGAATTTTAGAGTTGTTTTCTCTGAAACAATTTACTTAAACATGCTGTTGGAATTTTAATTGGGATTGCATTAAATTTGTACAACAAATTTATTATGGCCATTCTAGTATCACCATTTTCACTATATTGATTCTTCTACCCAAGAGCAAGGGATATCTTTCCATTTTCTGATATCCTTTTCAGTCTCCTTTTTCACAGTATTGTAGTTTTCTTTCTTTTGCGGCACCAGGGATTGAACTGACAGCCTCACGCCTGCCAGACAGGTGCTTAAGCCACTGAAGCAAACTCCCAGCCCTAGTTTTTTGAGGCAGGGTCGCACTATGTAGCTCAGGCTGGCCTTGCGCTCCCGTTGTAGCCCAAGCTGGCCTCGAACTCACAATGCTCCTCCTACCTCAGCCTCCTGAGTGCTGGAATTAAAGGCGTGCACCACCACGCCTGGTTAGTATTGTAGTTTTCAATGTAGAGGTCTTTTACTTCCTTTAGTAGATTGATTCCTAGGTATTTCATTTTTTCCGGTGCTATTGTGAAAAGTATTACTTCTCTATTTTCTCTCTCAGTGAGTTTGTTATTTGTGTACAGGAAAGTTATTGATTTTTGAGTGTTGACTTTGTATCCAGTTACACTGTTAAATTTGGTTATTAAATCTAGAAATCTTCTGGTGGGGTTCTTGGCGTCTGCTATATAGAGTATCGTGTCATGCACAAATAATGATAATTTGACTTCTTCCATCCCTATCATTATTTCTTTTATTTCTTTCTCTTATCTAGTTGCTCTGGCCAAAGTTTCCAGACCTAAGAGTGGTGACAGTGGACATCCTTGACTTGTTCCTGATTTTAGAGTTAAAGCTTTCAGTTTTTGTCCAGTTAGTATGATGTTGGCTGTTGATTTGTCATAGATAGGTTTTATCAGATGGAGATAAAGACCATCTATTCCAATTTTCTGTGGGTGTTTACCATGAATGGGTGTTGAACTTTGTCAAAAGATTTTTCTTCATTTATTGAGATAGTCTTAGGGTTTTGTCCTTGGCTCTGTTAATATGGTATATTATATTTATTGATTTACATATGTTGAACCATCCCTGCATCCCTGGGATGAATCCTATTTGGTCATGGTGTGTTTCTTGATAATTTGCTGCATTCTGTTTGCCAGTATATTATTGAGAATTTTTGCTTCTGTGTTCATTAGGGAGTTTGGCCTGTGGTTCTCTTAGTTGAGTCTTCCTCTGGTTTAGTATCAGGATAATGCTTGCATCCAGGAATGAATTTAAAACTACTGCTTTCCTTTCAACTTCATTACAGAGTTTGAGAAGTAGTGTTATTAGTCTTCTCTAAATTTACTGTGGAATTCAGCTGTGAATCCATCAAAGACAGGGCTTCTCTTTATTGGTAGGTTTTTAATCACAGCTTCAATTTCATTGATTGATACTGGTTTATTTAGCATTTTTCTATCTTCTTGATTTATCTTTATTAATTCATATGTATCTAGGAATCTGATCATTTCTTCTGCATTTTCCATCTTATTAGAGTACAAGTTCTTGAAGTAGGTATTTTACTCTTTGCATTCCTAATTACATGGATTCTTTTCTTTCCATTCTTTGATAAGGTTGGCTAAAGGTTTGTTGATTTTATTTATTTTTTTCAAAGAATCAACTCTTGGATTCATTGATTCTTTGTATTGTTTTCTTAGTCTCCGTTGCATTAATTTCTGCTCTTATCTTTATAATTTCCTCCCTTTTATGAACTTTGGACTTAGCCTGCTCTTTTTTTTAGAAGTTAGGTTCAACATTAAGGTGTTTATTTGAGCTCACTCTGTTTTCCTGCTATGGGAATTCACTGCTATGAATTTCCCTCATAGGACTGCTTTCATTATGTCCCATAAGTTCTGGTATATTGTATTGGCATTATTTTTTTAATTGTAGAAACACTCTTAATTTCTTTTTAAATTTCATCTATGATCCATTGGTTGTTCAGGAGGGTGTTGTTTAATTTCCATGTGTTTATGTAGTTTTTGTGATTTCTTTTGCCATTGATTTCAGATTTCATTGTACTATGGTCTGTTATATGTGTGTGATAATTTCAGTTCCTTTGCATTTACTTAAGCGTATTCTGGGAGCTAGTACGTGGTCTATTTTGAAGAGCTTCCCATGCGCAGCTGAGAAGAATGTGTATTCTGATGTGGTACTGTGGAACACTCAGTAGACATCTACTAAGTCCATCTGTTCAAAAGTTTGGTTCAGTTCTGTGATTTCTTTGTTGAAATTTTTGTCTAGTCAATCTGTTATGACAGTAGAGTATTGATGTCCCCAACTATAATTGTATTAGTGCTTATTTAATTGTTCCTGTCTTTTAATATTTATTTTATATATTTGGGTGAACTGGCATTTCTTGCACATATATTTATGATTGTGATCTCTTCCTTTTGGATTGTTCCCTTTACAAGGATATAATGACCATCTTTGTGTCTCTTAGTCTTGGCTTGAAATCCACTTTGTTCTACAAATAGACTAGCTACCTTTGCTTTTTTCAGGGTTCCTATCACATGGAGAATTGTTTTCCATCCTTTGACTTTCAATCTGTGAATTTCTTTTTTAATTAAATGTGCTTCTTTTATGCAGCGTATTGTTGGATCTTGCTTCTTGATACATTCTGCCAGTCTGTGTCTTTTGATTGGTATTGAGACCATTAACATTGATAGCAGCAGGCATGGTGGCACACTCCTGTAATCCCAGCACTCGGTGGACTGAGGCAGGAGGATTGTATGCAAGTTCGAGACCAGCGTGGGCTACAAAGTGAGCCCAAGGCCAGCCTGAACTGAATAGCGAGACTCTGTCTCAAAAAGACAAAAAACAAAACAAAACAAACAAAAAAACATTGATGGTTATAACTGATATGTATTGACTTATCCTTGTCATGTTATTTTCCTGCGGTTGGCTCCCTCACCACTCCCTGTTTATTTACTTACCTTGGCTGGTGGGTACATTCTGTTGGGGCTCATAGAGTTGTAATTCTTGTTATATCTTTATAGAATATCCTTCAGAACATTTTGGAGTGGTAGTTTGGTGTTCATAAATTTCTTCAGGTGTTCTTTGTCATGGAAGTTTCTTAATTCTCCATCAGTTTTGAAAGATAGTTTTGCAGTGTACATCAGTCTGGGTTGGAGGTTGTTTTCTTTCAGGGCTTGGAACACTTCACTACAAGCTCTCCTTGCCTTGAGGGTTTGTGTTGAGAAACAGCTGTGATTCTGATGGGCTTTCCTTGATTGGTGGTTTGTTTCTTTTCCCTAACAACCTTTAATATTCTGTTGTTATGTTGAGTTTCTGGACTCTTGACTATTTTATGCCGTGGTATAGGTTTTATTTTTTTTTTTATCATAGCTAATTGGAGTTGTATATGCCTCATTTATCTCTTATGTCCAATTCATTTTCCATGCTTGGGAAATTTTCTGCCATTAGTTCTGTGAACCGGTTATATATGTCATTCTCACTATCTTCTGCTTTTTTATTGACTCCAACCAATATTATATTATTATTCTTTGTATCATCTAGCAGTTATTGGATTGATTTTTTTGTGGTCCCTTACTATTTTTAAGAAATCTTTCTTTTTATGAATGTTAATTGCAATCCTGTCTTCTGTATCTGAAATTCTATCTTCACATAGGCTCATTCTGCCAGTGTGTATACTTTCAGTGGAATTTTTGATCTCCTGAATATCTGAATCTGTTTCATGGATTTCATTTCTTTCCTGTGTTGGGTGTTCGTGGTTTCCATCATGTTCCTAAGCTCCCTTATTTTTTTTTATCTCTATCTGCTGTAGACTCACTAAGCGTGTCTTTCATTATTATCACCATCTCTGTAGTTATCTGAGAAATTATTTCTGACTTGATTTTTTCTAGATCCTCATTTATCTGCTTTGTTACTTTCACCGTTATCACTTCAGAGTCCAGGTTGGTGGCTTTCAGATTGTTTCACCTCATTGTCCCCTAGGTTTGCCTTTGGTGAGCTGGAAGTCAGGGACTGCACTTGCTTAAGTCTCTTCTCATTTTGTCTTTTTTTAGTTTAATTCCTAGGTCGATGCTTGTAACTTACCTGTTCTAACTTTATTGCTAGTATTTAGAACCCTTAGGAAGTGACTACTTTTCAGAGAGGTCTTCAGATGTAGCTGTGTTGGGTTTTGAATCTATTGCAGGATCCCACCCGTTCATCTTACTGGGATGAGAACTTGCTGTCTGCGTGGCCCAGCCCCTGGTTCTCTGGCATTGGCCTGCAGCGTTGTTACCCTTAGGCAATCTCAGTTTTGGTAAACTGGGAAGAACAAGTGATTGGAGCAATTATGTCACTTCGGCTTAAGTGGTACAATCAGCAGTAACAATAGCATCAAACACAGTATAGAAAATGACAAATCAAAGTAAATATTAATTTGTGGTTTATAACAAAATCTAAAAAGAACCAGAAAATTGTATGCAGTCAGTAAGCCCTCAATATGATAATTTTACCTTTCAGGGAGAAAATTAATTAATTAATTTTATTTATTTTTGTGCTGGGACTCAAACTCACAACCTCACACTTGTCAGGCAGGCACTGTGCCACTGAGCTATATCCCTGGCCCTCGGGGAGAAAATTTAAAAGCAGGGAGAAAGAAACGGAGACATAGAAGAAGAGGAGATTAGAAGAAGGGCTGGAGGGTATAGGAAGATCACACAAACTTTGGGAAACTGGTAAAGACAGGAGGGAAAGAAAAGGACAAAATAAAAACAACAGAATTGAACAACAGCAACCAACTAGAAACCATGTTCACACTCATATAAAAACAAGAACAAACAATTTTTAAAATGCTAAAACAAGAAAAAACAGAAGAAGGGTAAAAATGTCCACTTCGAGGCATGTCTCTGCTGTTACTGGTGGACAGTGTGGGCAGACAGATCTCGATCTGAGCTGTTCAATCCCAGCCAGCCAGCTGTAGCTGTAGGGTGGGGTAGGGTATAATCCCAGTGAGCCTGCACCTTTAATTCCACTGACGTTCAGGCTGGTTTCTGGCTGTGAGACTGGAATTGGATTTGCTGAGCCCACAGCAGTCTGTGTGCCTCCTTCGGGTTTGAACTTGGCTCCCCCACCCTGTCACTGGGAGCC
>RJWM01042970.1:0-14053 GCA_004363535.1 Dasyprocta punctata
CTCTCTCTCTCTCTCTCTCTCTCTCTCTCTCTCTCTCTCACACACACACACACACACATCTCTCTCTCTTCTTTTATATACAAAAGAAAATGTGCAACATTTATTCTTCTGAGTTCTTCTTTCACTTAAAACTATGACTTCCTGTTACACCTACTTTGCTGGAAATGTTGTCATTTCATTCTTCACAGCTGAGGAATCCATCGTCGTGTCTATATCTCATATTTTCTTTATCTGTTCATCAACTGATGATCACCTAGGATAATAATAGCATGACTTAGCCATAATGCATATGGCTATGCCAGTATCTCTAAGCTATGCTGACCTCAGTTCTCTCAGGTGTGTGCTCAGGGGAGAGTGTCACAACCGGACAAACGTTAGCCCTGCTTTAAGTTTTGCAGGTAACCACCAAACTCAATTCCATAGCAGCTGCTTTAATTTACTTCGTCACCAGCAGCATCATAGTGGCCCTTTCCCCTATATTCTCACCAGCATTTATTGTATTTTCTGGGTGATAACCACTCTGACTAGGTGAGGTGGAATTACAATGTAAGTTTTATTTTCATTTCCACCATAGCTGAAAAAAAGTTGTAAGAATTTCTAAAATGGCTTTTACGATTTATTCCTTCCCACATCTAATTTTTTAAAGTATGAGGGTACTTTATAATTTTGTGTTTAGCCCCCAACTGCTTATTTAATTATGGAAATGCTACTAAGGTGAATGTAGTTAAAGCACTTTGACTTTTTCCTCACAAATATGGTATCTTGCCAGGGTTTCGGTAATGAAAAACACGTAGTTTTCTAATTCCCGTTAGATAATTAAACCAATGCCTCATGGATGAGATAAAGAAATGTTCAGAAGAAATTACACTGAAGTGAGAGCATTCATTCTCTTAGGTCTAACAATCTATCCGGAGTTATGAGTTGCTTTCTTTGCACTGTTCTCTGTTGTCTGCATAATCACTGTTATGGGAAACCTGGGCAAGATTATGCTAATCAAAATTGACTCTCTACTTCACACTTCCATGTACTGTTTCCACTGAAGTTCGTCTGTTCTGGATCTGTGTTTCTTTACAAATGTCACCCCCAAAATGCTAGAAAATTTTAGCAAGAAAGACCATTCCTAAGCTGGTTGCCTGGCACAGTGCTACATGGTCATTGCCATGGTCCTCATAGAGCAGTGTATGATGGACATCATGGCCTGTGACTGCTACCATGGCCATCTGAAACCCACCACCCTACAGCAGCAAGATGTCCAAGACTGTCTGTTTGCACCTGGTCATTGTCCCTTAGGTCTATGGCTTCCTCCTCAGCATGATAGAAAACTCGTGGAACTACAGCCTCTCCTTCTATGGCACCAATGAAATTAACCACTTCTACTGTGCTGATCCCCCTTTGATCAAACTGGCCTGCGCTGACACCTACAGCAAAGAGCTGTCCACGTGCATTGTAGTTGACTACAGCAACATCCAGGCACTCCTGGTCATCCTCACGTCCTACATATTCATCCTTGTCGCTGTCCTTTGAAGTCGATCTGCAGAGGGGAGAAACGAAGCTTTTTCCACATGTGGGTCCCACCTGAAAGTAGTCACAGTTATTCTATGGAACTCTTTTCTGTATGCATTTGAGGAGACCCACAGAGAAGTGGGCTGGTGCAGGGCAAGATGGTGGCTGTGTTTCACACCACACTGATCCTGCGTGCTGAATCCCATGAACCTCAGCAGCAAGTATGTGAAGGATACACTCAGAAAAGCAATAGGGAGGCAAAAACTGGAGAAATGAAAGTGCTAGACCATCATTAAAACATTCTAGAAATAAAAAAGTGCAACATTATTCAGTTAGACGTCATACTGTGGGCCAATTTTGCTCACTGCATTTCTGACTTTGCGTGTTAGGTAGATGGCAACATTAAAATTTCTAAAAGTTGAGACTGGCAATGGGCAAAACAGCCATAATTGAGACATTTCACTCTCACTCCTATTTAGATGCTATAATCTCAGTCAAAAATGATTGATTAAAATGTATCTTTTATTTTTCTGCTTTTTACTTTGTTTTGCTTTCCTCTTAGATAAATCAATTGAGGAATCCACAGTCTCATGATTAAATGCCAACATGGTTTGCTTTGGTTTCTAACCTCTTTAAGCCTTGTTTTATTTTAAGCTTGGCTTGCATTCATAAAGTTACTTCCTGCTCCTGAATGGGAACTAGGAAACCAGCTCACTTGGGAAAATGTTCCTCAGATGTTTTAAATCTTTCCAACAACATATCTGTACAGATCTTACAGGTCAATATTTAATCATATCATCACACTTCCCTTGTGAGAAATGTGTACTCCAGGACACAGTATATTACAGTAAAAGATCAGGGTTCTCTCTACAATTAATAGAAATTTCACAGCATTGGAAAACATTATTGTATGGATATGAATTTTCTTCCCAAATCTTACGTGCTGAAGGCTCAGTCACCAGTGTCCCTGTGGCCACAGTAGGGACTTTGGGAGGGAAACAGTCCATCATGAGTCTGATCTCATCAATGGAATAACTGAATGGATTCATAGCTTAATAGGCTCCTGGAAGATAGTGGAAATGTTAAGAAATAGGCCCTAGATGGAGCATGCAGGTTCCTGGGGGAGGCCCTAGCTCTTCCTTCCCTTTCTCTCTTTCTTCCTGGCTGCTATGAGGTGAGCAGGTTTGCTCTGCAGCCCACTTCCACCCTGTTGGATTTCCTCAGCCTGCTCTCCAAAGCAACCAACTTAATCAACCACAGGCTGAAGTCTCTGAGACCATAAACCAAAATAAATTTCTTGCTTTTATGTTACTTATCACAGGTATTTTGTCACAGTGACAGAATAGTGTACTGATCTCTAGTGCAGTGAACAGATGTCCACAGTAACATGGGAGAATACATGGGTGACATAGCTTTGATGGAGTGAAAAAAAAAACAGACAATATAGCCTTAGTGCACTAAAAAGTAGTTTCTATGTAAATGGCGCTGTGCTCCCCACACACATATGTGACTATTCCAGCACAGGTGAAAGTTAAGCGGTCATCACCTCTGTGTTGCCAATCACTGCTATCACCTTTGATTTTACTTTCAAGTGAAAAACTTTTCCCCAACTCCTCAAAATAAGCTACTTTCAATTGACCTTTCTACTTCAAATATTTCTCTGTGATGCATTATTTTCAATTGCTTAATAGAATTAAATAACTTTAATTCTGGATGCATTTTAGATATCATCTAATACAAAAGCTTGATGTAACAGAGAAAACAGTTAAACCCAAAGAACACGCTGATATAGTTAGAGTAAAATTGACCATTTTCATATCTGTGACAGAAAGCTGGCAATGTTTACTCAATCAAGTGATGACCCATTCTTGTACAATCTGAAACTGTTTGGATACATAAGTGTCTATGAATTAAAATTGATCAGTAAGAAATTATTTCGTAAAGAAGTATCTCACATCTTTTCTCATTTAACTGATGTGTTGCCAACCTATTTACAATGATACCCAACACCTAACATTAATAACATTATGCCTCAAGGATTATAATAGCTTCTCTGTACCTAATAAAATCTCCATGAATGTTGTGTGAAATCCCTTATATAGTACTTTACCACACAAATAAACATTTTCCAGAAGCTCTCTATTACAACTAAGTTTTCTTTTCATAAAATGCCTTGAGAACATATTTTCTAAAGGACTCTGGTTGTTTTAAAATCAAGATTATATGGAAAAGTCCATCTTTACACAGATTGAGGGCTCACTGTATTTAGTTTCTTAGCATTATTTTTTCTTATATATCAGGGAGTTTTTAAACCACAAATAATTTTTAGTTGTCATTTCACTGGCACCATTTTATGAATCATGACGGCAACATGATCAGGTTGGCTCACTACAGCAGAAGTTGCTACCACTTTTTTTTTTGTTGTTGTTACCATTCTTGTCTTCCACCCATTTCCTTCAGCATTATCATACATGGGGCTCTGATAGAACTCAGCCACATCACAACAATGCTTATGAGTTTCAAGGTGTTTTTGTTTTGCTTTGTTTATTTTGTTTTGTTCCCTACCAAACAATTCAGTTCTCTGTGGATACCGACTGGTGTCCCACAGTTCCATTCGTTTCTAACTCTGCCAATATGGACTCTGTCCCAGATGCCACAAGGTAAGAGCTCAGGACTTCCCTTCTTGAGATGCCAATCTCAAATGTGGGTCTCCGGTACTTCTTACCAAGGGGCTATCAACTAGATGTTCCATGATCCCTTTCTTGGGTTTAGTCATTTACAAAATAGCTCACAAAAGCCAGGAAAACAGTTGGCAAAAAGGTTAATTCCTAGACCACTAGTTCTTTCCAGTCATTTGGGGGAGATGCACAGCCCAGGGGCTCTGGAGACACCTTGCCATCTCTGTCCACCACATTGGTGTGCGCATCCACCAAAAGCTCCATGAGTCCTGTACTTTTGATTTTTGACTGTCTTTATTACATGAGAGTGAGTGATTAGAACACTGGACACCAATTATCAAGTCATCTCTAGTTCTTCAGTGTTTCCCAGTGGTCAGAAGGTGGATACGAAAATTGGGACCACCTAATCGCAAGGCTACTTTCATTGGCTAACTGGTCTTCCATCCTTAGAAGCTTTCCAAAAGATCCTTCATTCACGCAAACACAAGTGTGTTTAAAAGGGCTTTGCTATATATGACAAAAGCTACTCCTATCACTTCTCTATTTTTATCACTTAGGAAATTAAGAGTTCAAGGAGCTCTGGCCAGGAACCATAGATGAAGATCAAACACATATTCTTTCATTGTGTCACACTATCACAATTATACACACATTAGGCAAAGTACAAGATACTTAAAAGAAAACAAGGTGAAAAATTAATGTAGTAAATGTAGAGTAGGTTTCGAAGCCTACTCTAATTTGGAAAAATGGGAGAGACAAAAATTAAAGCCAGAAAAGTTTGTGCTCTGTATTTGCCTGAGAAACAGAAGGCTGTGTGTCTCACACTCTTTCACTACATTATACTTGGGAATGGAGGACAGTCCAAGCAGATATTCCACTAAATCTGTAAAATTTAAGTATTAGGATAACCTAGATTAATTTTCCTAGTTAACAACTGTAAGATTTAGTTGAACTCTTTGAAAGTAACAAGTTTCTAAAATAAAAGTGATCACAGAATATTCCTGGAGAGATGAGACATCAGTTTTCCAAGGAATTGTATGGTCCACTGTGGTATGAGAGCTCCAAAATATCTCCTGTTCATTAAAAATCCAGGAAAAGTGCATAAAACTGAAAAATGACTGGTAGAATATGGGAAACTCAGAAGTAAGCACATGACAGATTGTATAACCAGAACATTAGCTGTGGAAGAACAGATACAATTTTTAACTATATGCCAAATGCATAATAAATGTCTAAATGAATAAATGAATGAATGCCAATGTCTATCCATGATGATGGTAAGGTCAAACCTTGTGGCTTTTTGCTGTTTTAGAGAGCACCCACCTGTTAGAACTCAGATGCCACCTACTGGAAAGCAGGAAGAATGAATCAAATCAAGCGTCTTCCATCTAAAAATACAACCCAAATGCTAATTAAGATTAACTCTAGGAATAAAATAGTATGCCTTGGAAATGTTGTAAACTGCAGTTTAAGCACAATCCAGTTGCAAACAAATGTCACTGTCTATAAAATTTTTATGTTGTTTCTGAACCATAATATTTCTAATTGACTAGAAACAGTAAACATGATAAAAAGTTATTATTTCTCATGGAAACATGAGAAAGTAGGCATATTATGTTTTATCAGTAAAAAATTATTAAAGAGTTTAATTTTCATAGAATTTATAAGCACAGCAAACAACATAAACAACAAAACTAATGAAGGGAACCAAAACATTCTCACTGAAATGTTAGAGATTATTGACAAAAAGACAATGGATATGAAACAGGTGCTTTCTGCCTGTTCTATCTGCCCTAATAGCAGCACAGAAATTTCATGCAGAAAAAGTTGGGGTTTTTTTGTTTTCATTTATTTATTCTTTTAACTAAATCCTTCCTCACCGGAGATAGCAGCTCATCAGCCCAGGAAGGTACCAGAAGATAAGACAGAGGGGTCTGCGGGTAGAGTTCCTCTGGTAGGTTCACCTTTTCACAATTTCCTCCTTTTTGGACTTCTGGTATTGCTCTTCTGTGTTCTGCACTATGCTAAGAACTATGGTTCTGCTAGTCAAGTTTCTGTAGCACATAATGCCCAAGACAATCGAGTTATAAAATGAAAATACTGACTTTAGCCCTCCATTTTAAAAGTTCCTATCCATGACTGGTTGGGCCAGTTGCTTTCAGGACTGGGATGAGAGAGCACATCTTGGTGGAGAGTTTGCTATGGAACAAAGTCACTCAGTGGGTTGAAGAGGATGTGGCCGAGGTCGCCATATCCCTTCAAGGGCACCACTCTGAGAGCTACATCTCCACTTGGCTCTGCTTCTCAGGGATACAGCACTCTCTGCAGTACCACTGGCTAAAGACCATGTCTTTTAACACCTGGGCTTGTAGTAGCCACTTAACCAAACCACAGCATTGGCTTTTTATTAAAGCCCTAGTTAAGCAAGGACCCAAGGTTTTTTGAAAGAATTGCTTTCTTAATGGAGTTGCTTCTCTCTCTTACAAGAACATCATTTGTTACTAATCTTGCTGTTTTATCCTGTTAATCACTTTTTAAATGAAATTGTCCTGACTATGAACTTACAGGAGCTCAAGAAATATCGTTTCTCCTCTTCATTGCCAACACTAATCTAGCAATTGAGTTGGGTTTACTATTTTAATTTTTTCAGACAAAAGGAAACCCACTGAAGGTGCATTGCTGACATGGGTACAGTATAGAAAATGCATCTTCTTTTTTCTCTCATTTTTTAACTAATTGTTACTTACCGAAAAAGGGCAAGAAATTTCCCCATTAATTCAGTTGTATTTGCCTGCTGCAAAGTACAGGCTATTCAAAATCTATGCTGTAACTGATGTAGTACTAAAACTATTATCATATCATAAAGCAAAACTTTATACTTCCTCCAAAACGTGCAGCACATTTACTAGGATTTGAGGTTTTATAATCCTTGCTTTAAAAATTCTAATTCTGCTGAGAGCATCTTGCTCTTGAGATTCATTTTTTATTTTAGATGATGTAATAGATTGCATCTTAGTTACTTCCTTGGATTTCTGTTGCTGTTCTCCAGTGAGAACAATCCTTAGTGGGAAATTCAGTCTTTATAAATCGTTATGAATTTTCCATTGATGACAACAGATACAATGCCTCCAGCAGCAATTTTTCTTCATGGACAGGTAGGTATATGGACAAGAAATTTTTTTTTTTTTTGGTAAGCCCAATGCAAAGTGTCAGGTCTCTAGGCTTGTAATTCTGAGCAGGAAGAGACGTTTTCATGGGGTGTTTTCAGGAAATGAGAAAAAGGAAATCATAACATGTATTTTTTGCATTAAAAGAACTTACATATTAACATAGATGTATGTATGTGTATACCATGCAGTGTTCATAGTATCAGTTGATACCCACATATGCAATCATATTTGTGTGCATATATATATATATATATATAGAATTTACATAGACAATTCATATAATGACTTTTTAATTACCTAAAAGAGAAACACTTTTTTATCCATCATGGAGGTATGAGGATGATAAATTAGACACTAAATGACAAATGTCTTTAAGGTATTCCAAAGCATAGCTGTATAGTCTGATATAAAATAATAAGTTGTAAGTTCCTTTTTCCTTATAAATAAATGACACACTAATATAAATTATTGATGAAACAAGGCCAGGTAATGTTAAAGACTAGAAGTTGAGCCTTGTCTTAGACTTTTCCAGTCCATTTGCATTCTGCAAAAGCACACTTTTCAAATTATAAGACAACTTATGAGTCACAATAAAATTTTATTCCCTTCTTGATTTTCGTATTATGTTCACAGTTATTCAAAGATGAGTACAATCATAATGTGTGCTATTTATATGCAATATTTTTTCTAGTACTGGAGATCAAATTCAGAGGTGATCCACCACTGAGGTCTATTCCCAGCTCCTTTTAAAAAATTTTTGTTTTATTTTGAAATAGGGACTTGTTAAAATGCTCCTGTGGGACTCGAATTCATGATCTTCATGCCCCTGCCTCCTCAGTGCACTTTTAACCTTAAAGGTTGAGAATATTATAAACGGAAGTGCATGGTTCTTTTAGCCAGAAGTGAATTCCGTAAAGTAAATATTAAAATGAATGCCCCTGTTGTAAGTTTCTTACGGTTCCTTTCTGGTGACCCTAAAATAAACTGAAAGACACACAAAAAAAAGTATTAACAATTTTTTTCTCTCAAGGAATAGAGGAAAATAGCAAACCATTATTTGAATTCTTCTAATAAACTTCTGTTTAATGCTTTACGTCAGTGGAGGCTATTTGGTTCAATCTATCTCCTAATTTTTAGAAAGAAGAAAATTAAGTCCTCCCCAAAAATTTATTAAAAGAGTTAAGACAAGAACACACAGTTTGGAAGTTTCCTCAGTGTGTCCTTTGTGCAATTCTCCATGTAAAAGTATTTTAGTTAATCCTAGTGATGATTCCATAATGCATATTCTCTTATTGTCTCTATTTACTGTGAGGAAACTACAGCAAGAGTGTAAATAGACTAATGTAACGAATCTCATGAAGAGTAAACTTTGGAATCAAACTCAGAGTGCTAACCATTTTATTACTAACACTTACTTTGCTAATACATAGTCCATAATGCAGCAATCAAGGTATCCACGTTGCTAATCTTGATTCCATTGTGGTTTTCCCATATAGCCAGTGGATAATGATATTTTGATAACTCATACGTTGGTGACAAATGCAGGATAGTTTGTGATGAATGATCAATTCCCTGACTTATAAATCAATAGAACATTAGGAGAAAATTAATGCTTGTAAATTAGCCCAAATATTTATGCTGCTAAATGTGGTAGCCAGAATCCAGAATCCAGATTTCCTCATCTTAATAGAATGCCTTCAAAAACCAAACATGTTACTTTGCAACCCATCAACAAATTTCATTAACTTTACATTTTTAAATTTTCATTAATTTATTCACATATAGACACACAAACATATAGTAAAGACTGAATATTTTATTACATTTTCGTAACTCACAGCTCTAGGAAAGAGAAGTGGCAGGTTGTCACATAACTTATTACTTCTTTAAGGTCTCACTGAGAATTTCTTTGCATGCAAGGATTTGATACTTTTAAAATTTGACTTAAAAAAATTAAGTGTTGTTTTTCCTGATGTGAATAATGAGTTAATGTTAAACCATTTATTCCATTTTAACTCACTTACAAAATATAAATCTTCAATTTGTAAGATGATGGCATGGAAATCCCATTCAACTTTCTGATTATGGAATATCATTTCTTAGCTATGACTTTACATGCATTTCTAATATATGGTAGACCACCTGTGTTTCAAAAATCAAATAAATAAATAATATACACACACATACTCAAAGTTGGGACTAGTGACAAATGGTACTTTTCTTTCAAGAAAATAAAATAATTTCCTTTTGAAATACTTATTTCTAAACAACTAAAATGATACACAATAATTTATGCCACAATATGGCTTTTTCTGTAAAAGATAATATATGTATATACGCATTAGACCAATCAATATAAAATAAGCAAAATATCCAAAAAAATAAAAATGAGATGTAAAAATATCAGTGCCAATTGAAAGAAAATGGGTTAAGAAAGGTAAGCTTAATGCAAAGTGACTGTAATTTTTTTCTGCATATTTATTGATTTCTGTTTGTTTTATTACAAAAAATGCATCTTTCTCTGGATTGTACTTCAGAAAATGCTTAATTTTACAGATGTTGCAGTGTTGGAGACCACTATGAAGTGGCTTTGAGCAGGGTTTCAAATTAACTAATTTGCTTTCTATTTATCTGTGAGCCTGTCCAAGGCCTAAGTCACTTGCCTGGCGATGGGAGCCAATTCATAATAACTGAACCCCTATGAATCACTAGTCTGACGGAGGTCTGTAGTGACCTGTGATGTCAGAGATACCTCAAAGGGCAAGCAAGATAAGGTCACCACCAAAGACGCCTGGCTCAGACTCAAGTAAATAGATAGAGACCGCAGCTGCAGTCCTGGTCCCACCATAAATGTCATCATGGAGATAAGATAGTTCTCCTTAATTGGCACAATTTACTACTTCGAGAAGTCTTTGAAGTGACTCCCAAGGTCCTGCTCATTTCCCTCACTTTCCTCAGTATCCCCTTTCTTTGTCTGCTTTGATAATAAATACGGGCCATGGAGAGAGGCTTTTTTATCTTAGCCCTCATGATAGCCACAGAGTCAAGAACTCTCCAGGGGCTTTGATCCTCCTGGAGCCCTAAAATCATACCACTTGTCTCATTTATTTAAGTCTTTGCTGTACACTCACTTGGGAGATTGGGGATCTAGGCTGGTCCCCGATATTACAGAATTTGTTCTTTTAGGATTAACTAGTAGCCCTGACGTTTAACTCCTTTTCTTACTGGTCTACTTTATCACCTTGCTTGGGAATCTTGGTATGATCATATTAATTCGGATCAGTCCTCAGCTCAATGGTCCTTTGTACTTTTTCCTCGGTCACTTCTCCTTTGCACATGTGTGGTTCTCCTCTACTGTGATCCCTAAAATGTTGGAAAAATTGGTTTCTGAGGTCAAAACCATCTCCTATGCTGGTTGTATGATGCAATTTTTTCTTCTTCATTGCGTTCATCCATGCTGAAGTCTTTATCCTGGCTCTGATGTCCTTTGATCGCTACATGGTGATTGGCAACCCTCTGCTCTATGAAAGCAGAATGTCAAGAAATGTCTGTATTCAGCTGATTTCTTTGCCTTATGTGTATAATCTCAACATTGTGGATTCATGGATTGTACTTCTGTGGAAACATTGATATCAACCACTTCTACTGTGCAGATCCAGCTCTCATCAAAATGGCCTGTGCTGGGACCACCATTAAAGAGTACACTATGTGCACATTAGCAGGACTCAGCTTCTCCTACTCCTTATCAGTCATCATCATCGCCTATATATTCATCCTCATTGCCATCCTAAGAATGTGCTCTGCAGAAGGAAGAAAGAAAGACTTTTCCACATGTGGGTCTCACTTGACCACAGTCACCATATTCTATGGAATGCTCTTCTTCATGTACCTCAGGAGCCCGACTGAGGGGTCTGTGGAGCAGGGCAAGATGGTGACTGTGATTTACACCGCAGTGATTCCTATGTTGAACCCCATGATCTACAGTCTGAGGAACAAGGACATGAAGGAAGCCATGGACAAACCTATCAGCAGAATATTTTCAACTAAATGAAAACTTAAAGTTCTTAATGAATCTATGAGGTGGAAAATACTGTTTCAGATAATTTGGAGAAAATGTGTTATTTGTATTTTCAATGAGTAGAAAAAACATTATGTAAATAAACAGGAAATAATGGTGCAAGAAACGAAGTGATTGTAATTTGGTTATACAGTACCTTGTTACTTTACAATGTCTAGATTGAAAGCTTCACCATGAATTACAGTAGTGCCTCACTGTGTGAACTCAATTTCACAGTTCTGGGAATGTGGTGTTTCTCACTCCAGATAGCGTTCTCAAAAGGAAAAATAAGTTTCCTTGACCCTCCTGTTTCAGAAATGAATTGTTTGGAAAAATAAGCATTCATAAACCAAGGTATTACTGTATGTATATTTCTAAAGACAACATTGCTGTCAGTTTTGCATACCATGTAGTATAAACTTTTTTTTTTAAACCAGGGATTGAACTCACAACCTCATGCCTGCCAGGTAGGTGCTTAGGCCACTGAGCTAAATCTCCGGCCCTATTTTTTGAGACAGGGTCTCACTATGCAGTTCAGGCTGGCCATGAACTCACTTTGTATCCCAGGCTGTTCTCAAACTCAAAAATCCCTCTGCCTCAGCCCCTCAAGTCGTGCAATTAAAGGCGTGCACCATCACGCCTGGTTTATGCAGTATAAATTTTAAGCAACATTAACTAACTGCACAATATGGGTTTTCACTTTCAAGTGCATACTGATTTATCACACATAATTAATTCATGAAAAACTTATTTAACATTCTATACTATCTACTTAAGATATCTTCTGGTTTTAAATTTTAAAATGAGTATCAGAAAGTAATAAGGCCACTTCCTGGTAATTTGGAATTTTAACTGGGGTTCAATAAACAGATATGAGGAACTCAAACTATTTTGAAGAAATGTGGAAATATATTTCCTATATATTTTTTATTCTTTTTTGATATTCTGTGTTTCAAGATTTGGTGGAAAGAGAAATAAACTATAGCATTCAAAGTTTCTAGCACATTCTATAGGTACTATACCTCTTACCTTGGTTACCTTTCTCTCATTACTGGGACAAAATACCTAACACCCAAAATGAATGAAGGAAAGGTTTATTTAGCTTACAGTTTTTGGAGGTTTCAGTCCATAATCAGCTGGCTCCAAGGCAGGACGGCAGGGCACAGAGTCAACACTTCTAGATGGCAGAAGACAGCAGAACAGAGAGTAGGGAAAGCAAGTCTCCTTTCCTCCCTTATATTGTGTGCAGGCCACCTCCCGCCCGTCAGGGCAGATGTAGCACTCACAAAATCTCTATGTCTTCCTCTTCACAGGATGAGGTTATTCACGAAGTTAGGATGCTGGCTCCCTGCTGAGTCTTAGTTAAACTTCTAAACTTCTCTAGTTGACACAGTGTATCAACCACAACACTTGTCTTTAAAATTAGTAAATGAAATTTTGCATACAGTGATTGCCATATCCTTTGTTATTTTCCTGTACTGTTACTTCACTCCTAAATTTTTGGTCTGAAAAAGAGAAAATATTTTGCTGCATAGAGAAGGGATTTTGACAATAAATACACATATCTATAATGTTTCTGGTTATGGTACAAGCCTGTTCATTTTTTATTTGCCAAAACATTTAGAAGGACATTGAAAACCGAAAGGGACATTTCCCAAATAAAACAAAATTAAGCACTTACAAATATCCATAGTTACATACACCTATGTATGCATGTATATGCGCATTTGCATTTGTACATAAGTATATGCATTGCATAGCCACGTAACTTTTTAATGTGAGCCAACTTGATCAACATTCTATGCAAATTCCTCTTTGAGAATGCTTGGTGTCAATCTAGTTGTCTCACAAGAATAATACTACTTACATTGTAGTAAATTGTGTTTATCACATTCATATAACATATTACATGGTACCTCATTGTACTACTTTATTCTCTTTTCTAGTACATCTATATTTGTAACTCTAAACTCTAATTCAACAAGAGACCTTCTTCCTCTATTTTGCAGTATCCTGAACATAGAGTGTACAGCTCAGTCATTTTGAAATGCAGAATATTTTCTCACTGCTGTAATTTAAACTTGCCAAGAAATTAATGAAGTTGAATGTAACCAACATATTTATTGGGCATTTTAATTGTTTGAATTATGCTTATTTGTGTTATTTTTCAGGTATATAATCTGTATTTTTCAAATAATCACTTAATATTTAAAGTGCTAGCTCACTTAATTTTAATATTTATGAGAGAAAAGATCATTTCTGACTTGATCATGATTATAATACCAATATGATAATCACTCCACATCATATGGGATTAATCAATCCCATATGAATCGTCCCATTAATGGACCATTCATTTACAATATAAGCAATATTTTCTGCTTAAAGTTGTTGCTTGTTTTCTTATGGTGTTTAATAGCATACTGATATTATCAATAATTATATAGTTATATCTACCAAACTTTATCTTTCTTCATTAATGCTATGATAAAAATATGGAATCTTCTCTGTTGGCACAAATATCAATTTCACTTCCTGTTTTCATGATTAAGAAAACAAAATGAAAATGTATTTCTCAGCTTCGCTTGCAATTTCTTTGTCCACCCAGCTTGTGTCTCCCTAAGGTTGTGTGGGTTGAGGGTTCT
>RJWM01042971.1:0-14297 GCA_004363535.1 Dasyprocta punctata
GTATCTTCAGTGTCCCTAAGTCTTTCAGAGGGAAACAGAGAAGCTAGGGGAAAGTTTTTTTGTTTAAATTGAAACTTTAAAATTTTAATATCGAGGAGAATGCATGACAAGAAGGTGTAAACAAGGGGACAGGCATAATCTGAAGTTGGAGAGCACATACAAAGTTCTCATTTTCATGCAATATGAACTAGAGGTGTAACTAGGTATCTTGGTGGGTATGGCGAATGAAGAAGAGGATCAGAAAGGGTACATGGTCAAGAAATTAGTAAGATGGTGTATCAGTTATGCTTGGGCAGTAAAGGATGAGAAAATGAAATAGAACAGAGAAGTCCAAAGAGTACATGTTAAAAATTACATAATCTTGAGTTGAATCACAAGACTTTGAGAAAACTGCAAAACAAAATGACACTCAGTTTCAAAGTCCAAAGCCAGTAGTAAAACAGTATGGTGACTGGTGGCCTAAAGCTGTTCTAAGCTAAAGACCCCATTACACCTTTGGGAGAGGGTAGTCGTGGGTTTCGAACCAAGGGCCATGAGCATGCAAAGCACACCCTGCCACTAAATACACCCCCAGCCCAAATTAGGCTTCTGTTCAGTAACAAGAGCAATCCAAAGCACACTTCAGCCACTTTGTCACTACGGACTGAACATTAGGTCCTTACTGTGTTATTTTGACTCGAGAACCTCTTGATTCTAAATTATAAAGTTATCAAAACAAATGAGTAAACAGAATGACTTCAATTTGGATAGATGTGATACCTGGCCTGCAGAATGCATACCACAGTAAATGCTTGATGAAGGATAAAATGCAGTTACTGCTTTATTTTGAAATGCTATAGATATAATTAAACCAGTTTCATTTGCCCTTAGCTTTTCTCTCCCTGCTCAGAAAACGGCAACTTAACCACTTCTGATCTGAAGTAGGATGAATTCGAATCCCAAAGAGGATGGGCAGTTCTGTTAAGAATACTATCCCCTGCCTATAGGCTGAATTGCTGCACTTGCTTCTAACATCATCTGTCTTCATATCCTAAAGGGTAGTGATGCGACCTGAAAACTTCTCTACCAAGTAAGTTTACCTCCTGAAAAGATTGGGTCAATCTGAGGAACAGTTTACCCTCAAATTTTAAAAAATATTAATTTGAACTACCGGTTTTGTCTCTTTAAAAGGCTCTGGCTGTTGAGAGAGAGCAAGATAGCTGGTGGTCAGAGGTATTTGTCTCACTTCCAATGCACAAGGCACTGCCTGATGTGCAGGTCTGATTTAATAACCAGAACTCATGCTCAGAACTCATGGTCCCATGGCTTCCTCTGCCATTTGGCTTCACAGCCTGCCACGAAAGACAGTCAGGCTCTACCTCCTATGATGCCTTCCCACTCCTCTTTAAAATCACGTCCCAGTATAATTCACTTTGTTTATCTTACTTTAATAATTTTCATTAATTGGTTTGCAGTCCTTAGAACATACTAAACTTATGAGACAAGGTAACAACTACCTCAGACTATTCTAACAACCTTTGTAAAAGAGCAAGGGTGATGTAAAAAGGGAGAATGAAAAAAATCAGTTTACTGTTAAGAATGGCAAAAATTTAATTACACACAGTTCTCTTGAAAAGCATAGGGCATACTTTTCAACATGTTGAATTATGTATAAGTACAAATATAAAAAAATTTCCAGTGCAAATTTTACATTCATTACCATATAGCATTCAATAAAATAACATTTTCCATATTAGGTATTTATATATACATCTGGTCATCAAGTGACACTGGTAAATATGTTTTCATTAAGGTGTGCATTAGGCTTGCTATTGTATATTTTCAACAATGAGTTAAGGGCAAGAATCAGTACCTGTTCGTGAAGGAATACATCAATGATTTAAAAATTACACAAAACCAGACTTCCAGTTTGAAAGCAAATGTCACCATAGACCTTCCAAATGGTTATAGTTGGTACACTGTAGCTGAATACTTATTTTATATAATGTTGTTCAATAGGGCATCAGACAGTATACTTACAGCATAATTATTATCAGTTAATTATATTAAACTATCAACCATTTTATTGACAAAGAAACTTGCAGCAGTGAAGAGAACCTACATGGAAGTGTGTCAAATGCTTTCAGGTTGAATAAAATTTATGAGGCTTGTAATAAGGTTTATCTTTGAACACATACACAAAATGCAGATAATGATTGTTGAGGCATCTGTATTGGCCTATGGCTTCTTCATATCTACATTTACCTATGAATTCAATAAACTTACAGTGCAATATGCTTGCCATAAATTGAAGCAAAATAAAGATTATGTAAACTTTTCCACTTCTTCTAATAAGCATACAGTTCAGTTGTATTAAGTACAACATTCAACCTACCGTCCACCTGCACAACTTTTCCGTCACTTCAAATAGAAACTCTGTACCCATTAACGCTAACTCCCAATTCTCTCTCCTCCTAATCCCTAGCAAACATAATCTTGACAGTCTCCATGAACTTGAGTCTGCTGGGTACCATATATATATGGAATTAGACATACAGTATTTGTACCTTTATTCATTTAGCATAATGTACCAGTGCTTACAGGTCATGGCCTGTGTTATAACCTCACCCCTTTTTAATGACAAATACTATTCCATTATATGTATATACTACATTTTATTTATCCTTTCACCCACCGAAGGGATGGACACTGGGTTACTTCTACCTCCTGGCTATTGTGAATGATGCTATTACAAACACTCATGTACAGGTAACTGTTCCAGTCCTTGCTTTCGATTCTTTTGGGTGTGTACCCAGAAGGAGAATTGCTGGATCATATAATTATGCATCTACTCTTTGAGGAAGCTATTTTATATAGATTGTTTTATACAGCAGCTAATCTATTTTATGCTCCCACCAGAAACACGTAGGAGTCCAGTTTATCCACACAGGAATGATTGTTTTTCAAGTACAAAATATGAATTAAAATATTGCTATAATTTCTAGCCCTGCATCTTTTCATTTCTCTTGCCAACTCCTGTTACTGAAATCAAAGCCATAGGACAGATGACACAAGACTCAGACTGCTTAGAAACCCTAATTCCAAAATGTCTTACACCAGGCATGGTGGCACCTGCCTGTAATTCTAGCACTCTAGAGACTGAGGCAGGAGGATCATAGCAAGTTCAAAATAGTGAATTCAAGGCCAACCTGAACTATATACTGAGACCCCATTTCAAAAAACCAAAGAGAAAAATGTCTTTTGACAAGAGATGGAGAACATTAAACATAAAAGTTTTCAGTGTATGTTACTATAATAATAAAATAGGAATTAGCACCATAAAGAATGGGGTCAGAAGACAATTTCCTCCCTCAAACCTGAACCATACACTACATTCTTTAGAATGTAATGGAAAATGTAACTCGAAATTGGAGAAAGCAAAGACAAGTTCTGATAATACATGCAGATGAAGAGACAATCAGTTTGAACCTTCAAATGGAGACTGAAGAAAAGACAATTAGATAGTACACACCTATGTTTTCTGAGGCCACCTGATGGAGAGATAGTCAAGAATTTTAAGAGTATTTTTCTAATACATTCTTTAGATTGCTGTATGTTAAATGATAATTGTTTTAAAATGTTACATGCATTTGTTCAGATTAAATAACACTTAAAAGGACTAAGTGAAACAGTATTTAAAACAGGCAAGAATAAAAATGAGCATTTTAAGAGTAATTGTGTAACAAAAAAGAAAAATTGTAAGACTCATTAGACAACTTCTTAAACTAACTTATGAAAATACACTGCATATTTCAAAGGTTCATTATGTTACAGCCTATGATACTATATAAAATATTCCTGTAGACATTAGTATTTGAATTTTTCCAAATTTGTTCATATCATGTTACATATAAAGATATTTCACACATATTTAAGTTTCAAGTGAAAATATATTTTCTATAAGACAAAAAAAGTAACTTTCACTTTATAAAAACACAGAAATATAAATTTAATAAAACAAATTGACATTTTGTGATGACACATAAATTTCTTATTAAAGAAAAATTAAAATACTTTATTTGGATTTCATCAGAGTTAATTCAAAATAGAATTTCAGAATTACTATCTGGAGATGAAGAAATACCAAAACCATCTTTCAGAGGTATTTCAAAATTATTCACACAGGATTTTGATTAGTTTAGCCACTACATGAACGTTGAGACTATTTCCAAGTAGACGGTAACACTGCTTCATGGTTATCTTCTTAGGAAATCCTAGAAAAGGAAGGTAACAATGTATAATGTAATAATTTAAAATAGTAATTTCCACAAATAAGAGGATGTATCCTTTAGTAAAAGCATAAGGTCATTTCAGAAGTACAGTCACGCACTGTCCAATGATACCTGAGTCAACAACAGACCACTTGGATGAAGATAGTCACACAAGATTGTATCATCTAACGATGTTATGGTTATCTGAGTTTGTGTAAATATACTCTATGATGTTCACACAATAATGAGATCACCTAAGGACACATTTCACAGAATGTATTGTTAAGTAACAGGTAACTTTAAATCACTAAGGTTTCCATTAAGTTTTATTAATGAGAATTTGGAGCCAAAATATACCACTACATTATATTGTCCACACAATGAAACATTATTATATCCTATTATATAACCTCTTAGTATGGTCAGTGCATGCACATGTACACACATGTATACACATGCACTCACAGAACTCCTGGAAATTCATGTATTAATGAACTGTAGAAAAAGTGGTAGGTCCCTTTTTTTAGTCATTTATTGAAATATAATTAACATCCCATAAAATTCATCCTTTAAAGTGTAGAGTTCAGTGATTTTTAGACTAGATGAAGTGTTTTCGGCATATCCATAACTTCTAGAACACTTGCATTACTTCAAAAAAGATGCCCAGCACCCATTAATATCCTCTTCCATTTCCCCTTGTTGCCTCCTAACCATTAATCCATGAATTTGTCTATTCTGAGCATTTCTTACAAATGGAACCGTACAATATATTACTGTGCTTTGTGTCTGGCTTCTTTTGCTTGGCACATTTTCTTTTTTTTTTCTTTTTTTTTTTTTTTGCGGCACCAGGGATTGAACTCACAGCCTTGCGCCTGCCAGGGCAGGTGCTTAAGCCACTGAGCCAAACTCCCTGCCCTGGTTTTTTGAGGCAGGGTCGCACTATGTAGCTCAGGCCGGCCTTGCGCTCGCGTTGTAGCCCAAGCCGGCCTCAAACTCACAACGCTCCGCCTACCTCAGCCTCCCGAGTGCTGGGACATTTTCAAGGTTCATTTCCATTACAGTATGTTTCAACACATTCTTTTTTTATGGTTAAATAATATTTTATTGTATGGATATACCACATTTTATTTACCCATTGATTCACTAATAGACATTTTTGTTGTTTCTACTTTTTGTTTAGTATGAATAATGCTGTTGTGAACCTTCAAGTATAAATTTTATGCAGAACTGTCATAGAGGTTTTCCAAAGCAGTTGTCATCCTTTTCCCAGCACTTGATGACAACTCCACTTTCTCAATTCTTTGCTAACACTATTAGTAATCTGTATTTTAGCCATCCTAATAGGTATGAAGCAATACTTCACTGTTGCTTGATTTACATTTCCCTAAAAACTACTACTGTTGAACATCTTTTTCATGTACTATTGGTCCCATCTCTACCTTCTTTGGAGAAATGTTGCTTCAAATCCTTTGCCCATTTTTAAGTTAGATTAATTTTTCTTTTAATGTTGAGTTATAAAAGTTCTTTATACATTTTGGATACTAATTCTTCGTAGCTGTTTTTCATACTTTCTTCTGTAAATTGATTTTCTCATGTTGAACTTCTACGTACATTCAGGACAATATAGAATACCAATTAACTAATGGAAAAACAAATTAGATAATAAAATATAGGAAATAAAGAGCATTAAAAATAGCAAAATTTCATACTTGTAAGAATCAGAAGGTAAAGTTGGTTATGGTAAAATTGCTTCATCAACACTTTTATATTAACTATAATACAATAACAGTAATTGCCATAGAAAAACTATTATTTGCAGTTGAACATGATTGTAATGCTCATAGTCTAAAGACAACATACCACATGCAAGCATATTACTTACCTCATTTAGTTCAAGCAGTCAAAGGTATGAATGTATCTACAAAAAAACTTTCAAAATATCCCAGGGATATAATGGCTGTACTAGTTTGCATTCCCACGAACGATGTAGAAGGATCCTTTTTATAATCATTATGAAAATTAGTATGGAAATTTCTCAAAAAAACTGAAAATGGAAATTCCACTTGACACACTCAGTCCCTTTCTAGATGTATTCCCAGAAGAACTAAAGACATCACACTATGGCAATACACGCATATCAATATCTATAGCAGCCTAATTCATAATAGTTAAATCCTGGAAGCAGCCTATATATATTCATAAACAGAAGAATGAATAAAGACAATGTGATATCTATATATAATGGAATACTACTTGGCTATAAAGAAGGATAAATTCAAGACATTCATAGCAAAATGGATACACCTTGGAAACAATACTAACTGAAATAAATCAGACATGCAAGCTTAAATGTATAGTTTCTTTCATGTGAGTAATACAAAGTACAAATAAAAAACAAAAGATTGATGAAAGGACTAGGAAGATCTTTTACAAGAGACTAAGAGTGAGGGTAGGGAGGAAGAAGAGGACATAAAAAGATTAAGGATGTGTCACATATATATTCCAAATATCCATAATGAATGTAATCATAATATGCTGCAAACACGAATTAAAAAAGCATAAAATAGTAATGCAAATGGGGAAAGGTAATCCAGTCACAGAAAAGAAGGTGGGTGAAGGGGGCAGGGGAATAAAGAAGAATCAAGATATGTTAAGCACATGTACCTACTCCCTAAGATGAATGTAAACTTCATGTACTACAAACAAGTACTAACAAAATAAAATACTATCTCAGAGGCAACCTTTCACAATAGTACTATATTTTAAGAGAGAAAAGCATTGTAAACAAACCAAATCTGTAAAAATTATGCATGTGTATCTGTGTGTACTTTATATATAGATATTAAAGTCTGAACTAATTAATAGAAAACACAGACTTAAGTTGAAGGTTGACTTTGAAAAACAATAATAATCCTCAAAAGCAAAGAAACAGAAATTAACATGCTCAGGATAATAGTTTTCAAACAGTAAATGTAGGTTAGTGTTCCTGTCTTCCAAAATCGGCCATGTCATGAACACATTGCTGCCAGTCACAAAGAATCAGGACAAAATATACAGAAGATCAATGCAAATCCATCCTTGCCGGTGGACAAAAGCCTCAAACAATGCCTGTTTCTGACCTCAAATCAATCATTTTGGGGACAGATGTGAAGGACAGCTGTGCCACGGTGCTGCTCAGTGCTATGCTGTCTACCAAAATACATCACATATTGTAAAGATTAAGTAGTTTAAAAGGTTCTTTTTAAAATGTATTATAGATATATAATCAGAGAAATTTGAAAAGTTCCATTTTACCATCTTAAAATTTAAAAACAGTGAAAAATTTTTATGAAGTAAAGGTTATAAAAGTGTCTGTCATTGAAAAGTAAAAGCCAACACAAATTTTTTATCACCTCAGATACTATGCAAGCTTTTAAATTATATCAACTTATTTATCAGAACAACCCTGTGAAGTAAGTGTTATGTGAAGCAAGTAAACTAAGGCAAGCAGAGGTTAAGGTGCTATCAGGGTTCAAACTCAACCTAACCCTAGGCTCTGTCTGTGCCCCTTACCAAGTCTCAGTATTGCCAAAGTGAGTACTATTTCTGGAATAAAACAAGCACAGTGATAAAACTTAGAAATTCATTTTATTAGCTAATCTCTCCTTTATTAGCATATGAGTCTGATTGTTCGCAAAGAAAAATAGTAACAAGAAAAGCATAAACAGCAAATCATAATTCTTGAGTCCAAGTCTCAGCTCTTTATTTCTTTTGTGATGTTCTCACTTGCTTTGTGACATAAGCCAAGGTAAGAAAACATATTTTCTTAAATACAGTAACATTTCCCATGGTATTTCAGACTGAATGAGATCACCAAACAGGGGGATGTGTGAAGAAGTGGAAAATAAATTGGTTGCTATAACTGTGTTTAGAGAATCATTACTAAAAGAATAAACTGTATGGGCAGTTTTCCCCCAATGTACAAAAAGATTATGTCCCAAAGTCTCACCTGTAAATCCATTATTTAGAACTGAAATACGATCTATTTCATCCATTTTTATTTCAAGAATAATGCTGTATTAATATTACAACAGCATGAACTTAATGAAGATTTGTTTTTCTACATTCAAATTTCCAGTCAGAATTCTCAAAAGTGCATTTCCCGCTTTTGCAGAGCTGATAGCATGTTGGTAAGGTCATTAGCCAGGTACTAGAAGCACATGTGCACACACAGACAAACACACACCAGGTCTTCACAGCAATGGTGTTACAGCACACAGCACTGCAGAGATTCCCTAATCTGTGCTCCAGAGTCTCCCTCCTTGCCTAGACTTCTCTACCTTCTCTACCTCAATCAACCCTTACAGGGAAGGATAAAGGCACATAACTAGTAACAACGTATTTTTTCAGAGGAAAATAAATAAAAGCATCTCTCATCCCAATACCTCAACCAAACTGCCTTTTATATTTCTTCATTGGAAAAAAGTCAATAAAAGGCATTCTTTCACAAGATTTAGTGTTGGTTACTAAGATCAGATCTCCAGAAGTAAGAAGAAAAGCTGTAAGGGGACTTACTAACAAACATCTGTTTGGGCAAGAAACTGCCTATTCGCCCCTATTGCCTATGCAAACCACTCTGACCACTGCTAGAGTTAAGGATAAGAGTCAGAAAGGAATGGACTCAACCAGGTTACCAGGAAATGAGCAAAGAGGGTGGCAAAATGCCAAAAATGGCACTTGGGACAGGAAGGGGTTTCCTGAACCCGTCTGTCTAGATAAGGATGTATTCATTAAATACACATGTGAGTCTCTAAGGAAATTTTCAGAGCCAAAATAAATGAAAAATGAGGTCTACATGGAGCCCACATACCGAACTCTGGAGGAAATCCAAGGAGATTTGCTATTTCTTTAGGAGTGAAATATCGAAGTTTAAGCATTGACAAGTGTGTTATTTGTTCTTCTTGTGGCAAACTGGTAAGGGATTTGTAGATAGTCTCAATCTATAAGAAAACATAAGAGCACGAGAAAGTACTGTGCAACTGTATTTGTTAAGTTTTCTGACCATGAGACCATGTAAAATTAATGGACATAAAGTCTGCTGTGATACATAGTGGCAAGACACACAGCAAAAAGCTATATAATTGGCTGAATAATGACACTACAAGCTTTGAAAAAGAAGAAAAGGCTAACAGTGAGCAGTGAGCATTTTTCAGTGAATCTATCATTTTGAATTCCTATAACCAATAAATAACAATATAACATAAATATAGTGAAAGAGACAAAGGAAACTAGGTCAACTGACAAAGTAACAATGTTACAATTCTAACCAGGCCATTAAAACATGTCATTTGTATAATTTCATCCAATTAAGATAACTTAAGATGATGATAAAATACTATACATTAAATACAATTTCTCAAACCCAGACCTCCAGTGACCTATGACAAAATATTTATCATGAATAAATTTTATTAATACATAACAGTTTGAATCAATGTAAAAGAAGATAATGTGCTTTTATAATTATTCAAAAATATATAAATTTGTTATATCTCAAGCTTGTTTTCAACTATCATACCATGAAGAGTTTACAACTAAAGAATAAAATACATTGCTACAACAGATATTTTTCTTTAAAAGGGAGTTTTATGGTAGGTGTTACAAAGGAAAACACCAATACTCAGATGTTTGCGAAAAATTTTAGAATATTAATGACTATAAGCTAAATTTCAATTTACTATTTATCAAATAAAAGGAAATGCAGAATATAAGAAGAAGAAAACGGAAGATAAAAGTAAAACGTTTTCCATGTATAAGGTCAAACATGACAAGAAAAAGATTTCTACTACAGTAAAGAAACTATATATGAATATATACAAAAATGAATAGCATATTCTCAGTTGATCATGTAAAAGTAACATTTTCAAATTAAGAACTAAATATTATTATTCATGTTTTCAAAAAAATGTCAGTTTTAAAACATACATGGTACCTGCACATCCTCTGCAGTCTGTAACACAGATCCTGTCCCTTCCACGTAACTTCCATAACTAAAAAATTAACATGAGTATTAGGCAGTACCTAATGGAGCTGTTAATACTAAACTTCATATCATGCATTATTTCTTTAATGACTTAACCTCGATAGCTGTATCTTTCTGAAATATATGGAATGATATCCCATAAATGTAGTAGAAAAATTACTAAGGAAAAGACATAAGATAATTCTATTTAAATGCAGAAGTTAATGTGGCATAGTTTTTTTGGGTTGCATAAACCTACTGGATGACTATTGCCATTTTTGCAATGTTATTTATATAATGTTCATCAAAAGAGATTATACCTTATACTCAAAGGTTATTCAATACTGGCATCCCTGCCACATTACAACAAATTGCTCTATAGGTGAATACAGACTGTGGCTGTTTTTAATAATGCCTGACCTATCTTGTCTTCTCAGAATCCCCAAGTCCTGCTCCCCAATACTACTCAAACATGGTCCCACTGAGCTGGGGACTGCCTCTCACTTAATTCAGTATGTGCTTACTATCATTTTCAACAAGAATTAAACCAGCATATAAAAACCATAAAAAGTATAAGACACTTTAGAAATGAAAGAAATTAGTATTTTTTCTGTATTTAATATCATTTGCTAAGCTGGCTATTTAACACAATACCACTGTTATTATTTTGCAAAGTGAACAATGTAAGGTATATTTTAGAAAAACTCATAACTGGGAAAATAACTTTTTCAAATATATTATAAGTATGAATATATGTGAATATAGATATAGATATATAAATATATCTATAGTAGAACAAACTTCTACAGTGAGATTTCTTTTTTCACCATCTTTATAATTATGAAAGAATCTAAAGGTTGTTTTTTATTACAAAATTGATAAGTCTTATTTTATGAGAGTCCTAAACAGAACCTCTTGGACTTGGTAATAGACAACAGCTGAGTGAAGTCTTATGGCAACTCGAAGTACAGGGCAGAGTACAACAAAAAGTCTGATATGGTTGTATCAGGGCACAGTGTCTAGAAAGCTTGCAGGTAGGTAGGAGGAGAAGGCTTCAACTGTCACATCATACAACTACCTATCAAATACGGTCAGGGGCATTCACAAAATGGGATCTTTGGCAGAATTTTTCTGAAAGAGCCTAATTTTTCCCTGTATTTTAGATTTTAAAAATTGAGGAAAATGTATTAAACATTCAAAAAAAAAGAACTCAAAGGAAGCACCCTAAATGTTTATCAATCGGTAACCAGTAAAAAAGGGATGATGTACCTACACCATAAAAATAAAAAAGACCTGCATGTACTGATCCAATACCCGATTTACCGTGAAATACCCAATTTATAGTGAAAGAAAGGACATATAATACAATACATAATAGTAGGCTACCATTTACTTAAAATAGGGATAAAAATGCATGCATGCTTAAACTCTCACAAATAACACTTCTGGAAGGTGATAAAACAAATCGATATCATGCACTGCAGGTGTGGAGATACAGTAGATGGCCAAGAGATAGAAGTAGGGAGGAGTCTTACAATCTTGGTATCTTTTTATTTTTTTTTTTTATTTTTTTATTTTTTTGCGGCACCGGGGATTGAACTCACAGCCTCGCTCCTGCCAGACAGGCGCTTAAGCTGCTGAGCCAAACTCCTGGCCCTGGTTTTTTGAGGCAGGGTCGCACTATGTAGCTCAGGCCGGCCTTATGCTCACGTTGTGGCCCAAGCTGGCCTCGAACTCACAACGCTCCGCCTACCTCAGCCTCCCGAGTGCTGGGATTAAAGGCGTGTGCCACCACGCCCGGCTTTGGTATCTTTTTAATTTTGAACCCTGGTATTATAGTACTCATTCAAAATGGAAAAAAGTTAAATAAAATTTATCCTAAAGTACCCCCAGCTGATTCAATTTTTAGATTAAAATTCAATTTCTTCTTACATACTTCTCATGAAAATGGACATAAAACTATTTGAGGCTTGATGCATCATGGAAAGAGACGTAATAAAAACCTGGCAGTTCAGGAGCTACAGAAATGTGTAAACTGCATATTTATGAAAGTCACAAAAAAAAATGGCCTTGTGTGAACATTGTTGTGGAGGTATACATAATGTCCTGCCAGAAGGAAACTTCATTTGTGTTTTAATAGAACGTGAAGTAAGAAATAATGGGGAAAAAAAATCATTACAGCAGAAACATTTTATACAAAGTTCCTTATTTTAAAAACTAAAAGAAACAATAGCTACAAAATCCCAATATTATGGACACAACATAAAAGGAGTTTCTTGAAAACCTACCCTTTGGTAAAGCAAGTGGACCTTCTGCAGGTGGGTCTAACAATGTCTAATAAAAGAGCATATCGCAGCAATGACTTCGGTGGTAAAAAGTACTGATTCATGTCAATTTCATCTTCAAGAAAATCTTTCAGCATTTGCACAGAGAGATCATTGTCCTGTTGATATTTTCTGTCAATTTCTTCTGCAGTTTCAAGCTTAAAAAGAATGGTATCTTTGCCAGAACACTGTGGGTTTCTATCAAAGCAAATATTAGGTTCAATTTTCTTAACATTATTTCTATTTTCTGCATTTATTGCATGTTTCTGTGGATGTTCAGATTCAATTTTGGGAAAGTCCATCAATACCTGGCATTAGGTAAAAAAAATACATAAATTGTCAAAAGTTTTACTTAGTACCAAAGACAAGTTAATAATAATATCCAGGAAACATTATTTTAAAAAAACCAATTAGCTTTCACAGGGTTACAATTAAAAAGATAGAAATTGTGGTTTACCTGTGTTTGTTCAAGTTATTAATCATATAGTCATAACAGTGTCATCAAGCAACAGATGATTTATATCATGGAATTACTGTTTTCTCAATTAATAAAAACATTCAACAAAGCAACAGGAAGTATACTAAATACAGATATAGCACAATGTTAGGAAAATAAGTCAAAAACAACATTAACATTTCTAAAAAATGTGTTTTGGATCCAAGTTTGTCATATTCCTTTATTACAAAGGAAAAACTGAATAAAAAGGAAAAACGAACATATTCATGATCTAAAAGAAAACTAGTAATTAAAAATAATAGTGCTTTTCACTATGAATGGTTATTTCTACTCATTAGTCCCACAGGAAAAACTTTTCTCTACAGAACTCTAACCATGTGTGAAGTCCCATTTTATAAAACAAAAACGGTCTTGGGCATTTTTGATGATTAAGTCTTTGTCAATATACATATGTTAGGGCCAGGAGTTTGGCTCGGTGGCTTAAGCACCTGCTTGGCAGGTGCGAGGTTGTAAGTTTGATCCTTGGTACCAAAAAAACATATATATATATATATATACACATATATATATATATATATAATGGTAATTACAGGAGAGTCAAATGACAACCAATTTCCTATTAGAAAGACTTGAGTGTTTTTTGTTTTGTTTTGTTTCACTTTGTTTTGTTTTTGTTTCTCGGGGATTGAACCCAGGAGTTCTCTATCAGTAAGCCACATCTTTGGTCCTTTTTCATTTCTTATTTGAGATGGTGTCTTTTTTCTTTTGCTTTTTTGTTGTTGTTGTTGTTGTTGTTGTTGTTGTACCAGGGATCAAACTCACAACCTTGTACCTGCCAGGCAGGCGCTTAGGCCACTGAGCTAAATTCCCAGCCCTATTTTTTGAGACTGAGTCTCACTATGCATGCAGTTCAGGCTGGCCTTGAACTCTTTGTAGCCCACGCTGGTCTTGAACTCACAACGATCCTCCTGCCTCAGCCTTTGAGATGGTGTCTTGCTAAGCAGCCAAGACAGGACTCAAACTTGCAATCCTCCCGCATCGGCCTTCCTAAGTGCTAGGCTTGCAGGCGTGCAACACCATGCTCAGCAGGACTTGTTTTTTGAGCATTTAACGCATACTAGTGGTGACTATAGAGAGCTTCACAGAACCAAAAAACTGCTAAACCATCTCCATTTTTGACAGAATCATCAAAAAGTTCTCACATAATTAGAGTTCTAACTGTTCCAATTGAACACTTCATTCTTTTTTTTTTTTTTTTTTTTTTT
>RJWM01042972.1:0-14055 GCA_004363535.1 Dasyprocta punctata
GTTGGATCAGACAAAAAGATAACGGGTAAAAGAGGCAAGCTCCTATCTGGAACTGGGGACAGAGCACCAAATCATCTAAGATGTCTTTTTCTCCTCTGACTCAAATTAAATGTGAAATTCTCATTCCTCAGTTGCCACTCACTTCTAGTCTGATAGAGTAAAGATATTTCTGCAGTTACCTTCTTTGGCTGCTGAAAGAAGTATTAAGGAAAACACACAAAGAAAGCTTGAAATTCCTCTGATTCAACTAATTGACTCATCTTATGTTTAGACAAGTGTTATTTGAGGCTGAATTACAGAGTCTTAATTCAAACCGAGATTCTTAGAATCTATGACTAATGAATCTTTCTTTTTCAGAATTTTTTTTTTTTTACACAGCCACTTAACTAAAAAGCCAGAAGAGATAGCAAATACAACTTCCCTTCTTTCTGGGATGTGCTTAAGAATTGTGGGTTAATTGCATAACAAGGCAGCCAGTTAACACCTGCCTGTAGATTTGCATATTTCCAGCCATATATCACCGCCCACCTGATACAGACTTTGTTGAAACCATGATGTTTTACCAAGTCTGGAAGGTCAGTCCCATTTGTCAAAGCAGGGACAGTCCCTTTGTCTTCGACAGCCTTATCTGGGTTGTGGAGTTGCTCAAGGACATCTGCCTTCCAATCCACACAGCCTTGAGAAAGTTCAACCGTGGAAACAGCAGGTCTTCTTAGTCATTTATTTCTAGTATCTACTGTTGTCCTTATTAGCAAGCCAGAGTCTCCAGGCTGGTAAGACAAAGACAGCCACCATTTGCGAGGACCTGGGAGTTTAGTTCTGTGAGGTGTGTCCACTGTACGAAATTAAGTTCTAGATTTTTTTTTTAATTGTGCTCATTACATCAGACAGTAGGTGCTGATGGCCTTTGGAGGTCACTAGAGGGAGGGTGCTGCCACTGATAGAGGGAACACTAACATTCAGTAGGGACACAGATGGCAGGTTCGTTTTGCAAGTGTTTATCGAGCACTATCTAGCAAGCCCCGACAGACACTAAGAACCCACAGTGATGAGCGTAACAATCCTATTACCAGTTTTCTTGGGGCTCCCATTTCAGTGGGGTCACCCGGCGTTAATCCCATCCATCATCATATTCAGACAGTGCTTATTAAGTGCCTAGCTCTGTTCTACAAAACTACACATTTAACTGTATGAAGCAATTACCATCCTCAACCCTGTTTGACAGATGAGAAAAACTGAGTTACACCAAGCTGGGGAAAGCTGTCTTCCATCCCACAGCCAGTAAGTGGCAGCACCAGGAACAGATTCAAGCAGAGGACGCAGATTCGGCCCTGTCCTCTTGCTATAACTCTGCATTTAACCACTAGGTTACTCGGTTCTCAGGCACACATAATTGTCTTTCTCTTCTTTAACATTCCTGACATCAGGACGTACCCTGCACTAAACAGCCACCGCTGAAGTGCGGGAGCTGCTGTGGGTTTCTCGCTTGGTGGCCCATAATGCGCTCTGCCACCTGCGATCCAAACGCCTCCGACTCAAAAGAGGGAGCTTCCTGCTGGCCCCGCCCTCCCCCTGAACAGAGCTCAGGGCCAGGCTGGTGCAGGACTCGGGTTATGGGATAGAAGAAGTTACAAACCCAGGACCCCTAGGTACAGTGTCGCACTGTCAGGACCAGAGAGGGCTTCAGGAAGCCCCACTCCGTGTTGAAAGAGACAAACCAAGGCCCACGAGGAGCCGCTGCCACCCCGAAGACTGGGTCCTAGACAGAGGCAGACAGGGCAGGCCTCCTGACCTCGCCCACAGGAGCCGCGGCCAGAGGCAGTCGGTGAAGAATGTCCTGTTTATATGTCTGTCATGTAAGCAGAATCCTTTGTTCCAGCCAAAATTTTTTCCCTCCAACCAAGGCAGTCATCACAATAGCTGCATCCCTTCCTAGAGGGAAAGTCTGAATTTCCCTTATTCATAGTGACATGGGTTTACTCCATGCTTTCTTCGGTGACACTGCGAGGGGCGATTTGATGCCTGTCAACCTACTTGTCCTTGAACCAAGAACTGTTCCTTCCTGCGCATCCAACAGCACCTCCTAATCCACGGATTTGCAAATGGTTCCTTTCCCCCCTGTGCAGAGTTCGGCCATTTTTGAACCGTCCAGAATACGCAGACACACGAAATCTTTGAACTAAGGAAAATGTGATTGTAAAACCGGTCTCCTTTCCAGCCTGCATTAGACAAAGCAGGCAGCCATCTAGGGGACTTCTGTGGCATCTTTCATTAGAACGCTCCCTGCCAGCATTCCCTAAAAATAGTTGTCACGTCCATGGGGCCCTGGTGCTGGCAAACAGACCGCTCCCTGCACCAGGGTCCTTTTTAGCTGCTTCTTAAATTACAGGAATTTTAACTAAATTAGAAAGTTTGCCACTTTGTTCCTCACGAAGGAAAAGCTTTTAAGCCAGAGTTCCTGAAACACAGGTTCAGCTCCGTTTGGAAAGAACAGGAAAATGTTGCTTCTGCTTCCAGGCATAGAAAACAGTGGAAGCTTGAGGAGGTTTAGAACAAGTGGAACCTCCTGCTTATGCATGCTTCGGTGGTCAGTTTCTTCAAGGGCTATTTCCTTTTCCAAGAGCCTTTTTGCTAATGTTTTATCAGCACTGGACCATAGGGCGACAAACGCTATCCTGTGGAAAAGCTAAAAGATCCCTTAAAAACTCATTGTACTGTTTCACAGTACAGCTCCGCGCTGCAAAGTGTTTTCATCTTTCCCCATATAAAGTTCTAATGATTCTCGAACAGACAGTAGAGAATGCCAAGTAAATAAACAATTGAAAATTTGCTCAGCCAGATCCAAGATGGGTTTCCTCAGCGTGCGTTCCAAATTCCTCGTCTTTATTTTTTTAGGCTTCTCCTCTGAGCCTTTAACGGAGTCTTGGATTTCCCTGTTCCTAGCATCAGCTGTTGAGAAGTTTTAAATACAAATTCTGCTTGCATTTTTGGGGAATGTTTCTTATTTATTTGATATTTTTAGGGAACTCTATCTCCTGCTATCTCACTATGGTTCTCACATCCAACAGGCCGGCTGTGTGCTCGGGGGGCAATGAGGACAGGGGTTATCTTCGGGGCCCCAGCAATAGTACGCGCAATTAGTTTTCCTATACAGCTGCTGTTATCACGGTGCTCCTTTGCTCAAAAAAGTATCACTACGCACTTATCAATAAAAACAATTTTGTGGGTGTATGTGTATGTGAGAATGATAAAACAGCACAGTGAATATTAATATTTTTTTAAATGCTTTACAGTAAAAGATGCACTCCTGCAAATACTCCCCCTCACTTTCAACACACTTACCCCACCGTCCTCGCCATTTTCTGAAGCAGTTCTGGAAGTCCTTTCATGAGTGCCTTTAGCCGTGCCATTGTGCTGCCTCGGTGTCCTGAATAATTTCAAAATACTTACCTTTCATGCTCATTTTAACTTGGGGGAAAAGCCAGAAGTTGGATGGTGCCAGACTTGGTGACCATAGTGGATGAGGACACAAGGTAATGTTTTTATTTGACAGAAATTGCTGTAACCATCTTGAGTCAATCAAGGACTTTAAAACAGCCACAAGAGTGGGACTAAAGACCCTCATGAAAGGAGACCTCCAGAACTGCTCCACAGAGTAGCAAGAATGATGGACAAGTGTGTTCAAAGTGAGGGGGGATTATTTTGAGGGAAATTAATGGCAGTTTGTCCTTTACTGTGATATATTTTTATATATTTTTTTCAGTATTAACCTATTTTACACCATGACTCTTACATCTTTGGGTATGTGTGTATTCATATCTCAATGTCCAAATATATTAACACATTACACAACATTAACAAAGATATTATTTTAAAAAGAAAGTCTACAAATCTCAATGAGAGTTTTAGTATTTTGCTGTGTCTTAACTGACTACTTTGCATGGTTCTGGAAAGAGCGCCCCCTACCGTGGGTGCAGTTTGGGAGGTTCCTATGTAGTTAAATGACATTCAAGGCCCTCCATAATTGAGTCCCACACTTCCTCTGGGGTGTAATCTACCACCGTTTCCTTTCTTACCATCAGATTTCCTCAGATTGCCTGGAAACCTCCCCACCCCCAAACTTCCCAAGAGGTGTTGGGGCCAGGCTGTGTGTAGAATAAGGTGATTCCTTATTCTAGCTGACAGATTATAGTTAAGTCATTTCTTTCCCTAATCCTTGCACAAGTGGAATGAGAAGAATAAAGACAACTATGTCACTTTCTCATTAGGAAACAAAGTGCAGAGCGAGATCACACTTGGTAAAATGCTGAAGTGTGGCAGGGGTCTTGTGACCGCATGGGTCTCTGTATACCACACGTATCTCTAAAGTCAGGGCACAAATAAGAAAGACTCGAAGTGGAGTTCTATACTTGTCTCACAAGTAAATACAAGACATCATCTTCTATCAGATCTTCTATTTAACTGCTAGCAAGTCTCTATTAGCTCTTGATCAGCTTACTAACACCTCAAAAATCAAAGTGTTACACATTCATGATCTGCTGAATGAATGAAGTTTGGCTTCAGGGAATAAAATGAAAGGGGTAGATGTAGGAGACTGGAAAGATCCTGTCCATCTGGAAAAATGGATTTCCTTCCCTGAGATGAGTACGAGGGGGAAAAACCAGCTGGGCTGGTAAAATCAGAAGTCCAGCGTTAGACATGACCACTATGTGGTACGATTTGCTGTCTGTATGAAGATGCAGGCCAGGCCACTAGAATGAATTTGGGCTCAGGGGAGAGGTATGGACTGAAGACAAAATCTTAGGGGTGATAGTCTTTCCAATCTTCCAGCCTCCTTCTCTGTGCGCCCTCTTAATGCCTCCCATTTGCCCCACTAGGGCTCCCCTACCCCTACATGTGATGATACTGTCTACGCACAGGCACACCTCTCTTTTATTTCATGGAAACTATGTGAACTAGAAATAGATTTTTTTTTTTTTTTGACAAAGGATCTCACCATGTAGTTCAGGCTGGCCTCGTACCCACTACGTAGCCCAGGCTGACCTGGGACTCATAACAATCCTCCTGCCTCAGCCTCCCAAGTGCTGAGATTATAGACATGTGCCATCACACCCAGTGACGATATGCTCCTTAAGGATGAAGATTAATATTACTTTCATCTTTATATTCTCTAAGGGTCTAGCACGGTGCTTTGTATATATTTGGTACTCAATAAAATACTACTGGTTCAATTAATTAATCCTACCTATACCTGGTTCAGCAAAATTCCACACACAAAAAAAATCAATTGAGAATGTTTGATGCACGCATGAATGAATGATCAGTGGGTCCCAGAAGTCACACTGAAATATCTGGATGGAACCCACGTTTGGCCCTATGCATAAATGAGAGAAATCTCACATCCTCGGGCCCGGCAGAGCTAGGTGCCCGCTGAAATCCCTGCACTGCCCAGCATAGACCCCCATTCGGGCCCACCTTAGCAGCCCTGGGTGCTATCGCCTGTCATTCTCTGCCTTCTCCAGTCCCAGGGTGCCACCCCAGCCAGCTGTCACCGTGGCAGTCAGACTGCGAGAGGGTCGGACCGGTGCGTGCTGCTGTGACCCGCAGCCTTTCCCCTGCCGCACCGCAGAGCTGCATGTAAATGGGTGTCTTGAGAGACCCACGCTCGGAGCAAAAGTGGCTGGTGACCGTCCCACGGGAAGTCTCAGGGAGCCAGGCCTTCTCCCCACACCCACACTACACCAGCGCCTTTGGAAATAATCAAGAGGAGGCAGTGCGCTGGGAGCACGCAGAGTCAGCCGTGCCCCAGGAAGTCCCTGCTGGCCAGGAGCCCTGCCCAGCCCTGGCGGCAGGCAGCGCTTCCCCTCTCAGCAAACCCGACTGGCTCTGGGTCCAGGCTGATGCAGAGGCCTACAGGGCTGGACTTCCAGGTCCCTGCAGCTCACAGCTCAATCACAAACAAAAGTTGGTTTCCAAAGCTCTGAAATTTTTCTACTCATTCATCGAGCTGTTCTCGTGTCCAAATTCCATAACACCCTTGTATCGGGTGGTTAGAAAGAAACCTCCGTTCCCCCCTCTGCACAGCGGTGGTAAAGGTAATGTCGCTTGTCTCCAGGCCTGTTTAGAGGACTTCACTAGAAAGCCCTCTGTAAACTCTGACTTGTAATAAACTGAGTTACTGCTATGTGAAAGTATCTTCTTCTCTCTTTCTTTGCATACAGAAGCTAAAGATGACTACTGATCCCAGGCAAAGGGATTTTTTATTTTTTAAGATGAGGGAATCTTTTGTCTGAGCCAAGTGTCCAAACTAAACTTCCTGGTAGAAAGAGGGGAAAATTATGAACTTAGGAGGATTCAGGGAAAGCTCAACTCCCCTTATGAGACCAGCTCTTTCTAGATCGCCAAAGGGCAAGTGGGCTTGGGAGGCCACCTAGTCTTTAGTGTGAGCATTGGAAGAATTTTTTAGTTCACCCACTCCACAGTTTTCCCTCAACACTCTTCCCAAGAGTCTGTCCCAGAAGAGTGAATTAAAGGCACTGGAAAATAAAGAGGCTGAAGTTGCTTATATTCATGGATTACTCATGCATGGGATTAGAAAATATTGAATTCCACCAGCAAACATATTATATGAATAGATCCTAAGAATTATCTAAGAGCATTTTAAAGTTAAATAAATAATAACATCTCTGTTACTTAACTATTTGGCAAATCTAAATAAACACCACTGAAAACTGAGGAAGACAGAACGTCCATTTGGAGTCTCAAAATTAAAATACAGTGAAATGTCATTCATCCAATCACACTGAATGGAGAGGAAGTGAAATGGGAATTGCTCTTTAAACAAATGTCGTTTTGTTACTTTCAAGAAACGTGGGGGAAAATGGCAAATCTAACTGAGTATGGCCACGTCAATGATTTTTAGGAAACAGTTTAGTAGCTTATTAAAATATATATAAAGTATAACAACTCTTCTGAATTATCCACGTATGCACTTTTCTCCTCAGCGTCTTCTGGAAGAGAAAAGTTGAGGTAATAAGAGAAACTCTGTATAGTGGGCCCACAAAGCACCAGCTTAGACGAGAGGCTAAGAAGAAGCTAAAGAAACCAAGGCAAATGCTGAACAAAGGAGATTAATCTAGGTGACACAAAGTAGAATTCCAGAGTAAAAATAGGAATGGGGGAAGCTTTTAAATCTCTCATCTTTGAGCTCAGGCTACCATAAGCTCAGCCGTCTCTCCACGTAGTGGGTGCTCTAAAGGGAAACCGAACAGTCTGATTAAGAACACATAGAGCTAAACCAGGTGTGGTGGCTCATGCCTGTAATCCCAGCACTCGGGAGGCTGAGGCAGGAGGATTGTTGCAAGTTTGAGATCAGTCTGTGCTACAAAGTGAGCTCAAGGCCAGCCTGAACTGTGTGGTGAGACCCTGTCTCAAAAAAAAAAAAAAAAAAAAAAAGACCAGAGCTGTGTCCAGCAGTGAAACCCTGAATCCACTGAGGTCAGGGTGACCCCGGGAGAGCAGAAAAGGGAGTTCTCAGCTTTCTGAAAGCCCTTTGCATCTACTCATTTTTTTTAAAGGCCACCTAAAGCAGACAGACATCCCTTAGCATTTGCCTAAAGAATCACACATCCTGAACTACAGGAATCTGAATAGATGGATATGAAATTAACCATGTGAATGGGGATCTACAATATAATAGACTCCTCTCCTTCACTTTCCCCCACAGAGATTAAATTTTAAAGCAAAACAAGCCATCACAACACTCGAGACGCGTAATCAATCAATGACTCTGAGGCCTGAATCAAGATGCTCGATGGTGATAAAAATGAAAAACCCCGGCCGTGTCATTCTCGGGCGGCCACGTCAATCAGTGTGTCCCATAAAAACCCATGCAGGGAGGAAATCGATGCTTCCAAATGGGAGACGGGGGCTTTCTAATATTAAATCTATACAGAGCCATCGGTGTGCCGTTTCAAAATTCTTCCCTTGAAAGTTTTTTACATGATCATGCCAAATTCAGAATTCAAGTTTAAATGTCACCTTATGCTTTTACAGCAGAATTCATTTTTGTAGTGGTATTAATTGCACATAGTTCAGGATCTTCGCCCTTGTTTTGTTTGTGACTTTTTTTTTAAAGGCAGGTGTGAAAAAATAGCAATTGTATTTAGCCAAGCCCACGTGAAATAATAGGTTGAACTTCATACAGTGTAAGTGTGACTTTTGCTTTTAATCATGAAGGAGCACTTGGTACCAGATCAGCCTTCCTGCTGTGTGTTCTCAAACCAGACAACCTGATAGGGCAGACCGCTGTCAACCTTAAGAAACAAAGACAGCACAGGACTGCCATTCCTCCGAGAAGGAAAGTACTCAAGGCAATCCCCACCCAGGACCATGCCATTCTGCTCAGCAGTCCAGCAAGGTCACAAAGTAAAGAGGGGGCACCTGCGCAGAGTATGGAGGTCTTGGTGAGCTAAAGAGTTAGAGACTGGAATTGAACGCGAATGAAGTGGGTACGTTTGTAGGATCAGGCATCCTAGAGGAGGAAGTTCTGGAAATCCATGTAAGGATTCCCTTAATTTCTTTGCAGAATGCAAATTGGTGCATGCACAGGTATGCACTAAACTGTGCCAGCTCAGACAACGTGATCTAAATAGAGACAACACGAGGAGCACTGCGCTCCAAATCGTGAATTCTGCACAGGGTTTGAAGACCTTGCTGAATGGTCCAGGTCACTCAGCTGGGATTCTCATCCAGAAGTAGGAGACTCTAGTTCAGAGGTAGATTTTTTCTAACCAGCATTCTAAAGAGAGCACAAAGGTTTCAGACCAATACAATGATAAATTCCCTGCCTGTCAAAACCAAACCAAGCTCTTTGGAAACATAATGAAGTTCAATCACTCAACAATGTGCATTTTATAATAAAAAAGAAAATTAGATGTGTAAGCAAGCAGGAAGATGTAATCTAATGCAAGGGGAAAGAGATCAATAGACTAGAAATAGAGCTAAAGACGACAAAGAAGTAAAAATTAATGGGCCAAAAAAAAAATTCAAAGCAGCTCTTACATTGAAAGACTTTTTGAAAAGATGAACACAGTGGGTCACTACAGGGAAATCTCGATAAATAAGTGAGAACTATTTTTTTTAAAACTCTAGAATTTAAGAACTGAAAAAACTAATAACTAAAAGAAAAAGTTCAGTGGGTGAGCTTACAAATAAACACTGCAGAAGAAAGTGAATTTGAAGTTAAAGTAATATAAAAGATGACAAACAGAAAGAAAAATGATTGAAGAAAAGTAAACACAATATGAGTGACATGGAAAAATATCAGGCTACCATCTATATGTATTACTGATGTTTCAAAAGTAGAAGAGAAAAATAATTTTTATTTTTCATCTAAATTCGATGAAAAATGTAAATTAATAGATAAAACAAATCCAAAACTCAAGTAGTAAAAATATAAAGAAAACCACACCTATGTAGATCAGAGCCAAATAGACAAAAATTAGGTAAAAAGACTATCCTAGCCAGGCATGGTGGCACATGCCTGTAATCCCAGCACTCAGGAGGTTGAGGGAGGAGGATCATAGCAAGTTTGAGACCAACCTAGGCTACGAAGTGAGCTCATGAGCAGTTTGAACTACATAGTGAGACCTTGTCTCAAAACTAAAAAAAAAAAAAAAAAAAAAAAAAAAAAAAAAAAAAAAAAAAAAAAAAAAAAAAAAAAAAAAAAAAAAAAAAAAAGACTATCCTAAAAGCAACCAAAATGAAGCACACATTATATACAGCAAATAATAATAGAAATGACTGGTAATTTTCCACTAGAAATGGTGCAAGCCAGATACAATGGAATGTTATCTTTAAAATGTTAAAATAAAATAACCTGTCAACCTAAAATGTTATAGTCAGTAAAAATATACTTCAAAAATAAAAATGAAAGTAAAGATGCGAGAATTCATCACCAATAGAACTACTCACAAAATATGTTAAAGAAAATGGTTTAGGTCAATGAAAAATAACACCAAGTACAAGAAGTACGAAGCAATTAAAAGCAACGGAATGTGAACACATAAATAAAATGCAAAAGGCTTTTTTTTCTTAACATTTAAAATGTAATTATTCAAAAATAGTGACAATGTATCACCAGGTTTATAATATAGAAGTAAAACGTGCCAAAGGATGAGATGGTGTGAGGAGATACTGTTATAAACATATTGCTTTATAAGTGAAGTTGCATAATATTAATTAATGGTAGACTATTCAAGGTTAAGGAAGTGTATTGTGAGCCCTAACAGGACCATGAAAAAAGTAGTAAATCAACAAGTGGTAGAAATAAAAAACCCAATGGAGGAGTTATAAAATGGAATCCTCAAGCCTAGTCATGTAATCAAAAGTAATCTGGAGAAGATTTAAAAAGCAACAAAAATAAACATACAGGAAGAGTAGGAGACAAACAGAGTGGTGGGCATAAAGCTCATCACGTTAATAATTTATGGACTGTAAATGGATTAAGACAACAGTTAAAAGATAGTGAATGAGCGCCGGGAGTTTGGCTCCGTGGCTTAAGCGCCTGCCTGGCAGGTGCGAAGTTGCAAGTTCGATACCCGGTGCTACAAAAAAAAAAAAAAAATAGTGAATGTCAAATCAGATAAAAAACCAAGATCAAGGAGCACGCTGCTTTTGAAAAGAGATACACTTTAAATATCAAGACGCCAAAAAGTTGAAAGTAAAAGATGGAAAAGATGACTCTACGGAAGAAATAAATATAGGTGGCTTTATAAATAACAAAGTAGTCCAAAAACTAAAACCAGAGGTAAAAAGGCATTTCACAGCGATAAAAGGGGTCCAGGCACGGAGAGGGCAGCACATGTTTGTATATGAGTACGAACAATATAGGAATTTCTAGGGACGCGAAGCAGAAACAGCCCAAACCGAAGGAGAAGTACACCAGCTGGGGGGCATCGGACAGGTTTCAGGAAGAGCCGCTGAGCGATCAATAGAAGCAGCACACAGAACCAGCAGGGGTAGCAAGGTGAGCAACATCGTTAAGTACCTTGGCCTAATTGGTATTTATGGAATGCGGCGCCGCCCACGAGCCGACACACATTCCCCACAAGTCCACGCATAAGGGAGACGGGGTGCCGAGCTGTGACGCGCGTGAGCGGCCCCTCAGGCCGAGAGGACAGGACCCCTGCGGGGTGTACTCTAACTCCCACGGACTCAACCTAGAAAACAGTAATGAGATGGACGGCAAGTTCCAAACACTTGGGTATGAAGCACTTAAAAATAAAAAAAATAAAAAATAAATCACCCATGGGCCAAAGGATAAGTTAGGAGGAAAATTAAAATATTTAAAACTGAATGATAGTAAAAAATACATCCTATCAAAAATTTTAGGGTACATATGTAACACTGCCGAGGGGTAAATTTACTGTTCTAAATACTTGTATCTGGAGAGAAAGAACCATATAAAATCAAGGATGTGAACTTCCTAAGAAGTTAAGCAAAGAACAACTTGAATTCAACACAAGCAAGATGATGGAGCGGAATGAGCCGGGCGTGGTGGCGCACGCCTATAATCCCAGCACTTGGGAGGCTGAGGCAGGAGAATCATGAGTTTGAGGCCAGCATGAACTACATAGTGAGACCCTGTTTTAAAAAAAACAAAAAAAAAAAGTAAAATAAAATAAAAAATCCAAGAAATCCTCAGTACCTGCCATGCTCACAGATGTACTTCTTTCCTTACATATCTTTATTCCTCAGCATCTTGTTTTTTATGTCATTGCAAATTATATTTTTTTAAACTTTCATTTTCCAAGTGATCATTGCTAGTATCTAGAAATACTACTGATTTTTTGTACATTGACCAAATTCACTTATAATTACTAAGATACTATTAGTCTAGTATTTTATTTCGATTCCATGAGGTTTTCTATGAAGATAATCATGTCATCCACTAATGCAGTACTGCTCCTTTTTCAGTTTTGGCCCTTTTATTTTTTCTTTGCCTTTTGTACGAGAAATAAACAATAAAAAAAAAGTTGGAACAAACTTAGTTACAGTTGGGGTCTGAAATTAAACTCTTAAGCTCCTGGTAAACAAAATGACAGGAAAATATGTGGGGCTAGGTTACATTTTTCTCATTGTCTTTAACCAGTAACAGCAATTATTCATGGAAAAGATTTTTCCCTGCACTCAACTAGTGGTTTAATTTAATATTTCCAAGCATTTCTGATCCACAAATATGGTATTCAAATTTCATCTGTGTAATTCTACAGATTCTTGAGCCTCATGCTTGACTTTACTTTTATTTTAACTTTTCTAATCTTTTTTCTCTGTTATTCACTTTGGATTATTTCTATTGCTCTATCATCCTCAAATTCACCGGCTTTTTTCTGTCGTGTCCATTCTGGTATCAAGCCTGCCTAGTTTCTAAAATCTGAGTGTGATTTTGTTCTTAATTTCCATTTCATTCTTTTCTACATCTTTCAATTCTTTACAAGAATATTTGACCTTATCTCTTAAAGTGTGGTTATGGCAGCTGCTGTAAAGTCTCTGTGTGACACACTCAGCTAGGTGATTTCCGACAAAGGGGATAAATCCTTTCGCTGGAGGAGAGACAGCCTCTTTAACAAACGGTGCTGGGAAAACTGGCTACCCACATGCCAAAGGTTGAACCTAAATCTTTATCTCTCTCCATGCACTAAACTAAAATAAAAAATGGATCTAAACATTAGAACAGAAACACTTAATCTTATGGAAGACAAAATACGCAAAACTCTTGAAGACGTAAGTATAGGCAAAGACTTTCTGAACAAACTCCAATTGCACAAGAAATAGTACCAAGCATCAACAAATGGGATCCTATCAAATTAAAAATTTCTGCACAGCAAAGGAAACCATTAATAGAGCAAAGAGACAGCCTACAGAATGAGAAAAACATTTTGCCTGCTACCCCTCAAAGGACTAATATTTCGAATATAGAAAGAACTAAAAACAAAAAAATTAGACTTCCTCCCAAATGTAAAGCCCTGATTTAAAAATGGGCATCTGAAATGAATATAGACACTTCTTAAATGAAGAAATACGACAATTCCTGGTCCCAAAAGAGGAGGAGGAGGAGGAAGAGAAGAAGAAGCGGAAGCAGCAGTAGCAGCAATACAAATAGTCAATAAATACATGAGAAAATGTTCAATGTCACTGGTCATTTGAGAAATGCAAATTATAACAAGGCTGAGATTCCATCTCACTCTAGAAAGAATGGCTACCACCAAGAAATCAACCAATAACAAATGCTGGCGAGGCTGTGGGGAAAAAGGAACCCTTCTCCACTGTTGGTGGGAGTGTAGACTGGTGCAGCCACTGTGGAAAACAGCATAGAGTTTCCTCAAAAAAACTAAGCGTAGAAATTTCACTAGACCTAGCTATATTACCCTTCTAGGTATCTTCCCAAAGGAGTTAAAAGACATACCACAGCAACGTATGCACTCACATTTGTAGCAGTATAATCCATAATAGCTAAATTCTGGAAACAGCCTATATGCCCATCATCAGATGAATGAATAAAAAGTGTGATAGTTATACACAATGTAGTATAAATATAGATATAGATCGATTTAAAGTATGAAATAAAAGACAATAGGGAAAAAGAGAAAGAAAAAATAGTGTAATCCAGCACAGAAAATATATCTAAAAGTGTACCTTGACTAAGTACAAAGTCTTACATGGTTTATATATTCTGGGGCCTATTCATCTGGTTTTTCAATCTGTATTATGATAACTTATTTCATAAGTTCTTATAAGATAAATAAATGAATCTGATGCTGCAAAAATAAGAGGAAGTGGAGGGGAGGAAGAAAGGAATTGAAATGTGTTACGTAAATGTACCAATTCTCTACAGTGAATGTAATCATTATTTTCTCTAAACATGTACTAATAAAAGTAAAGAAAGAGAGAGAAAGAGAGAGAGGGAGAAGTTGAAATGAAAGGAAGAAAATTACCAAATTATTAAAAGGGCCCAGCCAGGTCAGATAAGATAGAGGATATATTGTGAGGATG
>RJWM01042973.1:0-14044 GCA_004363535.1 Dasyprocta punctata
AAAAAAAAAAAAATTCTGAACATGGGCATTATGCTGATGGATTTTCATGCTAGAAAGATGTCTTGGGGTCCTGGTGCAGGGGACATACTGGAAGGGGGGCTCCTTCTAGAAAAGGGGTGATCGTGGGAGGGTATGAGGCTGGGCCGGGGCCCGGAAGGACTGCCTGGCGTGAACCCAGTCACCGGTGTGAGGAGCCTGGCTTGGAGGGAGAGGGAGGGGGGGTCGAGGTGCTGGGGATCTGTTCCGCTCATGTGAACCTGTCGGTGACCTTCTGCCACCCGGGGGTCCCCAGGCTGGCTAAGGCGGGCCGGAGGGGCCTGGCCCTGCCCCGGGGGACCGTTACCCTTGGCCAGCTCCTCCTCCGCCGACTTGGTGCCCTGTTTCCGCTTGGGTTTCACCAGCTTGGTGCAGATAGGTCCTTTGTCCTTGCTGTAATGCTGGGGGCAGGGTGGGGGCGGCCTTGAGCCTGAGGAGGGTCCGGGGAGCCCCTGCACCCAGCCCTTCCTGGGGGGACGGCTCTGGGGAGGAGCAGAGAAGCAGGGGAGGGGTCTGGGTCCCTGCTGAGATGGGCCGGTTTCCATGGGAACAGGAAGGGCTACAGGACGGATTCTGGGAGACGGACCGGTGTCAACTAGAGGAGGTCCCAGAGGAGGCGCCCTGGCCCTCCTGGTAGAATCAGGGCGGCCGGGTGGGGGTCCACGGGGCCTCGCCCTCCGCCTGGGGGAGCGGCGACTCCGGGGTGGGGTGGGGGTCCCCGCCTTGCCCGACCACCTCCACCATGTCCATGAGGTTGCAGAAGCACACGGCCTCGTCGATGGTCAGGTGGCCGTCGCGGTGCAGCACGCGGTAGTGGATGACGTCGCGGCCGAAGCTGACGCACAGCACGTAGTCGCCCGGGTGTCGCGCGGACTCGCGCACCAGGAACAGCCCGTCCTCGGGCGGCTGCAGCTGCTGGACGGCTTCCTGGCCCGAAATCTTCCCGTGGAACCACCTGCGGCGGCACGGAGAGGACGCGTGGGCCGGGCTTGGGGACACCTGGCCCGATCGTGTCCCCCACTCCCCAACCCCCGCTCCGGGCCCCGCCCCGCTCGCTCACGGCATGAGGCTGAGCTTGGGGTCCGCGGAGAGGGCCTCGCGTTCCCGCAGCGCGCCGGCCGCCAGCAGCCCCTCCTGCCCGCTCGCGTGGTGCTTGGCGCGGTACCAGCTCTTGTTCTGCGGAGGACACGGGGACGGGGCGAGGGGTCAGCCCGGGGTCCTGGCGCGGCCCTCCGGCTCGGCCCCAGCGCCCCGGCGCGTCCTCACCTCGCAGGCCTCCAGGATGGTGACCACGTCGCCCTTGCGGAAGGCCAGCTCCCCCGGCTTGGGGCGCGAGTGCTCGCACTTGGTGATGCACTGAGTCCCGGGAGCCCAGCGCCTCTGGGGGTGCAGGGGCAGGAGGTGGGGGAGCATCCAGGAGAGGCAGGCGCAGCAGAGCCGAGGGAGGGAGCGAGGGACCCAGAGAGAGGCGCGCGGAGAGGTTAGGGCGCGAGAGCGACTTAGCAATAGTCCCAGCACCCGGGGCCAGGACCGAGGCCAGGAAGGGGGTGGCGCGTTGGTCAGGGCGCACACGGCCCTCCCTGGGGTGGAGCCGGGTCTGTGGGTCCCGCCGCCCGCAGGGGTGGGGACACGGGCGCCCACGCCGGGGATACTCACCGTTGGCATCCTGGCTGCGATGGGCGGAGGTGCCAGGCGCGGGGGAAGCGAGAGTTCACCTGGGAAGGGGACAGAGTCACGGGGGCGCCGGGCGGAGGGGCGTGGGGGGTCCCTGCATCCGGCCCTGCGAGATAGCGGGGTGACAGCCGGGAGAAAGACAGCTCCTCTTCTCGGAGGAAGTGACCTTACCCAGGGAAGTCCCTTAGCCAGCCACAGCCATAAAATGCATGCCGACCAGGAAGCCACAGAGCCTCACCCCGCCATTGCCCCAAAGGGAAACTGAGGCACGAGACAGGCTCTCAGGCAGTGGGCCCAGGCTGGAATGGAGTCGGGGAAACGGCTGGCCCAGGGCCCGCCGCCAGCGGTGTAGGGAGCCGGGTGCCACCTGACCGAGCCTGAATCTTCCTCTTTCCTGGTCAGCGACCCGGGCTCGGTGGGGACAGGGATGAGTCAAGGTCACTCCCAAGAACCTCTGACCCCAGGGCGGTGCGGGGGCTGGAGGCAGCGACCCGGCCTCACGGGCCCCTCCGTCCCCCAGGGAGCCTCTGGGAGTCCCCCTGCCCTGCCCAGGACAGAGGCACCCAGGTCCTCCGCTGCGGGGTGCGGGCCCCTGGCTGTCGCCCTCTCCATGTCCCCGGGGCGGTGGGGAGGTGTGGTGGGGGGCAGTGAGTTCCCAGCCCTGTTCTCCACTCGGCGCCCCCGAAAGCAGCCCAGCCCGCGCGGCCTCACGCATACCGATGAGCGTACACACGCGCGCACCCGCGGAGCACACCCGGGCCCCCCCGGCGCGCGCGCCCGCCAAAGCCACCTGGAGACAGGTGCGCGTGCTCGGCGCCGCCCGGGACACCAGGGGACGCGCGCACCTGGCCCGCGCTCCAACACCTGGCGGGCGAGCCCCACCCGGCCGGTCGCGCACCAGCCACGTGCACGCGCCGGGGATCGGGGCCGCGCACCCACCCCGGTGGGGGTTCCCCACCCGCACCCCGAGCCCTCGGGGTCCCCACCGCCGCGGGGCGTCTCCTCCCATCCAGGCGCGCGCTCACCTGCTCAGGGGGCGCCTCCAGGCCGAGCCCCGCGACCGCCCCCAGGAGGGGACCCCGCCAGCCGGCTGTGCACCCCGAGGCGGTCCGGGCTGCACAACTTGGACCAAGTTGCCGCTGCGTTTCCTCATTTTGGGGGGGTGGCGGCGGGGCGGGGGGCAGCCGTAGGCGCTGCGGCCTCGGAGCCCTCGCGGGTCCTAGCGCCGGCCGCACTGCGGTCCGCTCCGCGCGCCGCCGCCGCTGTCGCCGGCCCCTCCCCGCCCCACCCCCACGATCCCCGGCGCCTCCTGCGCGGGCCGGGTGGGGTCCCCGGGAATACTCCGGGTCCCTGACCTTGGCGCCGCAGGACGCACAGAGGCATCCACACCGGGGGAGCTGGGCGGGGGTGGTGTCGGATGGCGGAGCAGGTGGTGTACGAGTGCGCGCTCACGGGTGCGCGCGCAGGGCGGGCTAGAGGGAGGGGTGAGCTGCCCGTCTGGGGAGGTAAGCAAGCCACGGAGCCCAGAGGACCCTTCCCATTCTGCAGCTCTGACGCCTTCAGCCTCACTCCTTGTAGGATCTGCGGCAGAGATCGGTGGGTGCTTGGTGCAGAAGAATAGCGCCCCAAAAATGCTAGCTACCACACGCATCATCATCATCATCACCAGGAACGTGAACTGGGGCAAAGTTCGCTTTACTTTGATGGACACCGCCCTGGGGCTGGCCGCAGCGGTGGCCCAGGGGCGTGCCCTCAGCCAACCGCAGCTCACAGTTGGAGGAATCCTTAGTGACACAGACAGGGCACAGAGAGCTTGGCAGGGGACCCAAATGCCCAGGGAGCTGCACTTTTCTATGTATTCTTAATCGTGGGGCTGAGGATAGAACCTAGGGCCTTTGCACTGTGCTCCACCCCCAGCCCTTTTTAAAATTTTAAATCACCATCTCGCTAAGTCACTAAGTTGCCCAATCCGGACTTGAACTGAGATCCTCCTGCCTCAGCCTCCTGAGTAGCTGGGATCACAGGCATGTACCATCATGCCCAGTTGCCCCTGTCTTTTTAAATCTGTTTCCCCAGACGCTAGCATCACTGACTCCGCCTATCCCTTGAGTCTGGGAAAACAGGCCCAATCGCAGAACTCCAAGAACATCATATTGTGGAATATTATGCAGCACGGCCCAGAAAACTGTGGTTGAAATAATCCAACACCTGGATCTCAACTGTGCTACCCACGAATCAAATGGAGGGGTGGGCACACCCCCAAAAGCGACATTGCTGCCTGCTGTAGTGGCCAGAGAGGGGTGAGCAGATAGTTCTCTAGTGGTGTTTTGTATTTTTCCCATTCAGAAAATGAGAGGAAAAAAAAAAAGACAGAGAAAATGAGAGCAGAAACCCAGCCTCCAGAAGTCTGCTGTGGGCGTGGCCACGCTGCGTGCAGGCTGGACGCTTTCTCTCTGCAAACACGGCACTGAGCAGTGCCTGGTTTAAGGAAAACAGAATTGAGGCTGTGATTTATCTGGGTGAGAGGGAGTGAGCTCCCCATCCAGGGATGCAACCAAGAACCAAGAACTTTGAATCTCTAAGACTCCATGGGTCTTCGAGTCTGCAGAGGTGGTAACACCACTTGTCCTGCTTCTAGTCACCTAGCTGTCACCCCTGCCTATCTGGGCTGGATGGAAGGAACCGGAAGGGAAGGGCTGCACCTTGAGACTGGACTTCTGGTCACCCCTGGGCCTCGGCAGGCTGGCGACGTGGCAGTCCACCCCCTGTCTTCTGACCTTACTGTCACTCACCCACCACTGCACAGCCATGGAGCGGAATGTGACTGCGGTGCTTCCTTGCTCTAGAACCTTCCATAGCTCCCTTGCACCTGTGGGATGGAGCCCAGCGAGCTCAGTTTGGTATCCAGAACTCTTCTCCTTCTCCTCCCACTGGGCCCCCAGCATTCCAGCAACCAGAGCCTGCAAGAGTTCCCTGCCTGGAGCCTGGAGCGCCTCCTTACATCCGGGTAACACTCATCTCCCTTGTCCCCCTCTCCGCGGACTGATGCAATTTGCATTCGCATTGTTCACCAAATTCCCAGAGGTCAGTGGAGCCAAATTTCTCATTGGAGGTTTGGAGGCCCAGAGAGGTAAGAACGCTTGCCTGTGATCACACAGCTGACCAGGGCCAAAGCAGTCTGCTGACCTCTCTGGTGTACAGCAGACTTCTCCTTGCTTAATGCTGTCATAAATCATAACAAGCAGTGGAAAACAGAGCCCAGTGGCAGGCACATTACACCATGTATCCTTTAAGATTTTCCCGGATTGCATGGCACAGAAAATCCGACATGCTACCTGCTTGAGTGAGATGGAAATGAATCATTACTGAGGGAGGTAATTCCAGGCAGTGTCAGAGACCCAGACCTGTGCCATCTCTTAGCACACAGATTTCTAACGCTAAAGTGGCTGCTCCAGCTCCACCCATTGCATCTCCCTCCGCAGCCAATAGCAAGGAGGAAGGGGAAGACAGTGGACCAGCTCTTCCATTTAAGGACTCTTTTTGAGAGATCATGTGATGTGTGCCTTCATCACAGTGTGTGGAATGTGGCCACAGGACGACACCCAGTAGCAGGACAGACTACAGACTGGGGGCCAGGGAGGAGGGAGAATTATTTACTGGCTACATCCTCCCCTGAATGTCATTTCCCCAGGGCAGGGGACTCAGACCTGGTCACTCTGCTGTGGCCAGTACACAGTAAGTCCTCGAAACAGGCCTCCCCCCAATCCCTGCAGAACTGGAGATGGAACCCAGGCCCTTTGTACTAAGGGGCTCAACTGCCTCAGGCTGGATTTGAAGTGGGAGCCTCCTGCCTCAGCCTCCCAGCATGCTGGGATGACGGGTGAGTGCCACCATGTACAGGGTAAGAATAGATTTTTATTTTTATTTTTTTGCAGCACCGGGAATTGAACTCACAACCTCGCGCCTGCCAGACAGGCGCTTAAGCCGCTGAGCCAAACTCCCAGCCCTTGTTTTTTGAGGCAGGGTTGCACTATGTAGCTCAGGCCGGCCTTGTGCTCACGTTGTAGCCCAAGCTGGGCCTCGAACTCACAACGCTCCGCCTACCTCAGCCTCCCGAGTGCTGGGATTAAAGGCGTGCGCCACCACGCCCGGCTCGAAATAGATTTTTAAAGCCAGTAAATATCGAGGGGATTTAAGGAGCAGTGTCTGTCAGTCAAGAGTGGGGTATTTGTTGTACCTTTATTTTTTAAATTTTTTAATTTTATTTTTTTGAGACATATGGTCTCATTATGTAGCCCAGAATGGCCTTGAACTCGCAGTGATCCTCCTACCTCAGCCTCCCGAGTGCGGGAATTACAGGTATGCGCCACCATGGCCGGCCAGTGTTCCCATTTTGCAGACAGGAAAATCCAGGCTCTGAGCCTGGGGCACAGAACGGGGCGGGGCTGGGCACTGGGGTCTCAGGCATGACACGCCTAGGGCGCATGCGTAGGAATTAGAGGGTCTAGGGCGGGGCCGGGGTGGGGGTGGGGCCGGGGGCGGGGCGGGGCGGGGCGGGGCCTGAGCCGTCCCTGCCCATTCTGTCCTCAGCCCTAGCGCTGCCAGATCGCACTGCCCCAATTAGCAGGCCTTTAAATTTAGCTTTTCTCTCCCCGCCTGGGGATTCCGGGAATCAGTGCGCTCGCCGGCGCTTTCTAGGAAACCATCACCTCTTGCTTGGCGACACCAGCTTCGGGGTACCCAACCCGCTCCTTTGCCTGGGTCTCTGCAGGCGACCTGCTTTTTAGGGTGCCCGGATGGGAGGCTGTCTGCTTGCCCCTCTGTGCCCCGAATTCCTCCTTCCATGACACAGCTGGGCTGGGCGTGGTGGTAAGACCTGTCCTCCCAGTGCGCTAGTGGGGCTGAGGCAGGAGGATCGCAAGTTCGAGCCCAGCCCGGGCAATTTAGCGATTTAGAGAGACTCTGTCTTAAAATTAAAAAAAAAAAAAAAAAAGGCTGGGGATGGAGCTCGGTGTGAAAGTCCTGGGTTCCATTCTCCGTACTGCAAATAAATAAATAAGCAGTGTACGGGCCACTCCCCGGAACCGTCTGTGTCTGTTTCTCTGCATTTACCTCCATGTTTCCAAATACAGTTTCACTTATCAGCTGGACATTGTCTATTAATAATTCCTGAACGCTGAGACTTACCTAGCTCTCTGGGAGCTTTCCTTTCCTCAATTAGTATTTTTAATTTTTTACTTTTTGGCGGTTTTGAGACAGCATCTTGCTACGTAGCCCAAGCTGGCCTCAAACTCATGGACAGCCTCCTGCCTCAGCCTCCTGAATGCTGGGACCACAGATGTGTGCTGGCAGAACTAGTCCCCCCAGGTGGTTTAATCACACTGTTTGGTCAAATGAATATTCGGTCTTACATTATCATGTGAAAATATTGCTCACATTGGAGCAGTGTACACTAGGAGTACTAATTTTCCAGGACATGCTTTTTGATTTTCCTGGAGTTAGTGGTCGCCTTGGTTTTATGTGTCTGCAAATCACATTCCCCGCCGCCCCTCCAGCAGAAGTAACTTTTCAGTTTCTCCCGTGGCAGCTGCCCAGCTCTGGTCCTGGCTTCTATTTTCTTTTTTTTTTTTTTTTTTTTTTTTGTGGCGCCAGAGATTGAACTCACAGCCTCACACCTGCCAGACAGGTGCTTAAGGCACTGAGCCAAACTCCCGGCCCTGGTTTTTTTTGAGGCAGGGTCGCACTATGTAGCTCAGGCCTGCCTTGTGCTCACGTTGTAGCCCAAGCCAGCCTCGAACTCACAACGCTCCACCTACCTCGGCCTCCCGAGTGCTGGGATTAAAGGCGTGCGCCACCACGCCCGGCCTGGCTTCTATTTTCTTTAGCACACAGGGAGTCCTGCGATGTAGCTCCTATCCCGTGGTTCACTCCCGACTTTGAGGAATATGCAATTCCTTGGATTCCAGAGACAGCATTTCCTGTGTAACTGCTTACAGGGGCCCAGCCTGACATCTTGAGTTGTAACAGCCAGATTGTTCTGGAAAACTCCTGGCATGTTTACCTCCTGCAGAATTTCACAGCAAGCCATAAAGAAACACAACCTTTGCCTGGTCTGTAGTCCGCCAACCACACCCTGAGCTGTCAGCACCAAGAATGCGTCTGGGGTCCTTGATAGTATCTAGAGATAAACCAGGTACATAAGAGCTCAGAGGAAGTGGCTTTTTCTTTTTTGGTCAGACTGGGGGTGGAACCTAGGGCCTTCTCACTGAGCTACATCGTTGCCTTTTTATTTTGAGACAGGGTCTTGCTAAATTGCTAAATTGCCCAGGCTGGGCTCACACCCACGATCCTCCTGCCTCAGCCTGCCGAGTCCTGGGCTCACAGCCCTGTGCCATTTTGCCCAGCTAGGCAAACTTTCTTCCATGATATCATTGGGGATTATTTCTTTCACTCTCCTATCTCTGTTCTTGCTTGTGTCTGGAGTGCTTCCCCCTCTTGTGTGAACTTCCTGGATGAATCCTCTTGTTTCTTGACCCCTTCTTTTACCTTCTTCTTTTCCATCTTACTTTTGATGTCTTTTCCTTTACACTTTCCTCCAGCCCACCTGTTGATGTTTGGGCTACTCGACTTTTCATTTCCAAGAGCCCTTTCAGTTTTTTTTTTTTTTTAAATCATTCCTCTTTATTTTTATTTTTAGTACCAGGGATTGAACTCATGACCTCGTGCTTGCCAGGCAGGCTCATGCTGCTGAGCTAAATCCCCAGCCCCTCTTTATTTCTTTTCATTATTATTTTCTAGTGATGGGCTGGAAACCAGGGCCCCCGTGTGTTAGGCAAGGGCTCGCTGATGGCTACATTGTATTCAAGGAATTTTATGTAGCTATGAAAAACTATATATCGCCGGCTTGGGCTACAACGCGAGCTCAAGGCCAACCTGAGCTACATAGCACGACCCTGCCTTAAAAAACTAGGGCTGGGAGTTTGGCTCAGCAGCTTTAGTGCCTGTCTGGCAGGCGTGAGGTTGTGAGTTCGATCCCCAGTGCCACAAAAAAAAAAAAAAAAGAAAGAAAAACTACATATCTTGTCACAACAGCCAAAGGGTGAAAACAGTCCAAATACCCATGGATGGACAGACAGACAGGCACAGCCAGGTCCAGCCACACACCGCAATATTACTCAGCCGGGAAAGGGGTGAGCCTGTGACACCTCACACAGCACGGATGAACTCTGGGGACACCATGCTCAGTGAGATGTCAGACACACAGCACACGCAGCATGGGCTCCATGGACAGGAAATGCCTGGGACAGGTGACCCCAGAGACAGGAAGTGGACTTGGGTGCTGGGGGTGGGGCGGGGACTGTTTCTGGGGTGATAGGGTGTTTTGGAACTAGACAGAGGTAATGGTTATACAACATTAGAAGCATAGTCAGTGCCATTTCCCTGTGAACTTTGAAATGGTCGATGGGGTGAATTTTGTCTTTTACTGCACTTAAAATACAGGCATAGTTGGGTGCCGTGGCACACACCTATAATCTCATCTATTCTGGGGGCTGAGGCAGGAGGATGTCAAGTTTGAGGCCAGCCTGGGCAATTTAGCCAGACTCTTGTCTCAAAATAAAATAAGCAAATTGGCTGGAGGTGTGGCTCTGTGGTAGAGGATTTTCCTAGCATGAGTGAGGCCTTGAGTTCCATCTCCAGCACTGATGAAAATACATGTCTCATAAAATCATCAGAAGAATTAAATTAAGTTGTATACATAGAGCACATAAGAATCAAATGATATAACACAGTTGCTATAATGTCCAGTGGGAAATAGAATTTAATGGCAATTGATTCAAAAATCAAATCAGCCCTTAGCCAGGCGTGGAGGTATACGCCTGTAGTCCCAGCACTTGGGAGGCTGAGGCAGGAGGATCATTGCGAGTTCGAGACCAGCCTGGGCTACAAAATGAGCCCAAGGCCAGCCTGAACTGCATGGTGAAACCCTGTCTCAAAAAACAGGGTAGGGAGTCGGGCATGGTGGCACACGCCTTTAATCCCAGCACTCGGGAGGCTGAGGTAGGCGGAGCGTTGTGGGTTCGAGGCTGGCTTGGGCTACAACGCGAGCGCAAGGCCCGCCTGAGCTACATAGTGCGACCCTGCCTCAAAAATACCGGGGCCGGGAGTTTGGCTCAGTGCCTTAAGCGCCTGCCCTGGCAGGCGCGAGGTTGTGAGTTCAATCCCCGGTGCCGCAAAAAAAAAAAACAGGGTGGGGGATTTTGAGCTCAGTAGCTTAAGCGTCTGCCTGGCAGGCACGAGGTTGTGAGTTTGATCCCTGGTACCAACAAAAAAATCGAATCACCCTTTTTCAGAGCTGTGTAATATTCCATTGTGTCCAAGCCAGAGTTCATCTCTCCATTCCTTGATGGACGCTTGCTGTGAATCATACTGCCACCATCAGGGCCGTGCAGGTGCTGATTTTCCAGCATGATCAGAACTGAGCAGACGTGGGTAAGCGCTGCCCCAGAACGCCTTCCTCGCCTTGGTGGGAGCCGCTCGTTCCCTGCTCGCAGGCTGGGCAGCGCCTCTTTCTGCATCGCTAACGCAGCTGCCTGGCCCCAGAAACCAAAGCGCGGAGGCGGCTGGGAAGCAGACGCAGGTCCCCGGTCCCCGGACACGCGGCAGAGACAGCTGCTCCTCGAACCCGCGCAGGTGCCTTATTTTGGTCCGCGGTCCCGGGGCTCGATCGATCGCCGGGACTCCTCTGCGTGCTAGCCCTGACCTTGCAGGAGCGCGGCTCCGCCCCTCGGTTCCGCCCCTGGCCACCCGCCCGCAGCGCCGCGGCCCCGCCCCCGCGCGCGTCACCCCGCCCACTCACCGGCGTCTCCTAGCAACGCCGCGCCGGCGTCCGCAGCCAGGGCTGCCTAGAGCTCCTCGCGGGTGGGGGCGCCGCGTTCGGAGCAGCCCGGCTCCCTGGGCTTCGTGCCCCGAGTCGCCGCTGTCCCGCCACCCACCGGCCTGCACGCTGGGGTTCCCTCTCGGGTGCCCCCCAGGGCTGGGGTGGCGCTGGGGGGAGGAGAGGTTCAACGCAACGGCTATGTCGGCCTTGAGCGGGTTCCGCCGCCCAGACGGCGCGTCCATCTGGACCGAACTTCGCTCACCAACTGCTAGGTTTTGCTGTCGCCGCCGCCGCCGAGCTCGCGCTCGGGGTTTCGGGGTTGCTAGGAGGGCCCGCTTAACCCTCTCTCTGCCAGGACGGTTTTGCAGCCACCTGGTGGTGACTGTAGTAGTCTGGCTTCCTGGGGAGCCAGGGGTGGGGATGGGGTGCGGGGAAGGAAACAGGGAAGGGAGCCAGGGAGGAGGGAAGACCCTCGCGGTGCTGCCTGGGACTCCCAGCAGCCTGCTGGGGCCTCCCCATGAAGCCGCTGTGGTGAGGGTCACCCCGGCCGCCGCCGGGAGGCATAACACTTAATTCTTCCATCATTTCTGCTCCAAAGACCGGATGGGGCTGCGTGATAGGGAGGCCTCCCTGAGCCGGTGACATTGCACCACTGGCCTAAAGACCGGGGCAGGGCGGGGCGGGGGTGAGCATCCGGGAAGTTTATTAGGCAGTGGGGGTGGCATGTGCCAAGGCCCTGGGGCAGGACCCAGTCTGGTTCTTCTGAGAATCTGCAGCGAACGTGGGTCTGAGATGGAGTGACCAAGGGACAGGGTGGCGGGTCAGTACCGGAGGGGGCTTTGTTTGGATCTGGGGTTTAATCTTCATGGGGAGGTGTCCCTTAACGGCACAAGCGGCAACTGCTACCAAGGATGGAGAGATCAGAAGGCGAAGGAATCCAGGCGGACTCCCTGGCGGAGGGATCCCCCTGGCCAGCCGGGTGGATGTGGAGGAGCGAGGGCCTGAGAGGAAGGAGGCTGGGACTGTCCGGTGCACCCGTCCCCAGGGGACTGTCTGTGCCCTCGGGGCAGAGCCTCCCCTGGAGATCTGAGGGGCCACCCTGTCCCTCTGCGCCCACGACGCGTGCGCTACATCTCCGCCCACCGGGCACTGCCGCCCCGCCTGCCTCCCACCTGCGGCCTGGAAGCCGCGCAGTGCCCTTACCTGAACCTCTCCCGCGCCCTGGGGTTTGTGACGAGGGCTCCCGGGCACTGCGGGGACGCTCTCTGGGGGCAGAGCCGTCTCCCCGAACTCGGCTGGGGCGCTGCCTCCAGGGAGCCGCAAGCCCCTGGACCCTTGGCCGCTGTCCTGGCTGTGTACCCCTCGGTTGTGTGGGCACAGCCTGAGGGTGGACTCCTTTAATGCGCGGGTGCGGGATCCCCCATCGGGATGGGCCTTTCCCACCTGAGGTATGGGGGGATGGGCAGAAGGGCGCAGGGTGGGGCCGGGCACCCAAGGGGTTGGACACCCAGTGTCCCCAGGACAAAAACGCACGTGCCCGAGGGAGACGCATGCATCGGGGGTACAGTGTGTCTAGGGACAGGACAGGACTTGGGGGTCACAGGTGTCCAGGGGGCGAACCCGGCTCAGGCCCTGCAGACCCCAGAGCTGGGGTCTGTTCACAGCAGGCCGGGTTTGGGGCTGGGGATCTGTGGACCCTGCCCACACCGTGGGGACAGCACCTGCTCCACCACCCCCACCCCCGAACCTACCAAAGGGGTCCTTTCTGGAATCTTCAGAGTCAGCCACCCCGACATCGACACAGGGGACCCAGGACAGGCCACCTACTTTATTTCAAGTGCACACACAGTAGGGGCGTTTAAAGCCACCAAGAAATACCAGCGTTTGGTTCCTGGCCATTGGGGGACAGGGCCTCAGGGGAAGGAACTGCCCTCGGGGCCACCCAGTGTGACTTCTCAGGTATTCGGCAAGAAAGGGACGGAACATGACTGAAAAAGGAAAATGCCCCTGTCCCATGTCAGGGACGCTGGTCTCCGCTCGGGCACCCAGGGGTGCAGCCAGCAGCACCCAGGTGCCAGGCCCCGCCCAGGTGCCAGGCCCCACCCAGGTGCCAGGCCCCGCCCAGGTGCCAGGCCCCGCCCAGGTGCCAGGCCCCGCCCAGGCGCCAGGCCCCGCCCAGGCGCCAGGCCCTCCTAGGTGTCAGGCCCCTCCCAGGAAAAGGCCCCGCCCAGGTGCCAGGCCCCGCCCAGGCACCAGGCCCTCCTAGGTGTCAGGCCCCTCCCAGGAAGAGGCCCCGCCCAGTTGCCAGGCCCCGCCCAGCTCCAGGCCCCGCCCAGGTGTGGAGAGGCGCAGGACCCACCGGGCAAGGGGGCGCGGTTCACGCCAGCCCCTCTCGGCCCCGCCGGCCCCGTTTTCTCTCCCGCGCTCCCTCCTCTGCCTTGGTCTCGCGTGGTCTCTTCCGGAAGCGGAGCCGGGGCGGCAGGGGGTCCATGCCGAGGACCTTGTGGATCTGCCGGAAGGCCACCATGCGCAGGGCGTGCTGTGGGTGACACAGCCCCAGCAGTCAGGACGCTCTGCTGGGTCCTGCTCCCTGGGTCCCCACAGATAGGGCCCTGAGGACCCGGGGCCTACGCTGCGCCCCAGGAGGAGTGTTGTTCTTTCTTCAGCTGCTGAACGCCAGCGCCGGCCGAGGCCAGGGTAGGGCTGGAGCATGGAGGATGATAGGGTGTCTCCTGGGAGCCCCCGAATCCCGGTTCTTCCCGCCTCTTAGAGGGGCCCCGCATCCTGCCTTCCATGGACTGAGCTTCTCCCATAAAAATGAGACGCTGGGTGATTTTTTTTTTCTTGCAGTTCTGGAGATTGAACCCAGGGCCTTCGCACTGGGGCCGCCAACCCTTTTTATTTATTTAATTAATTAATTAATTAATTTTTTGGAGGCAGGTTTGAACCCAGGCTGGACTCAAACTCGAGATCCTCCTGCCTCAGCCTCCCAGAGTGCTGTGCCCAGGCACAAGCCACCGTGCCTGGTTCAGAGTTTTTCTTATAAAAGCTTTCCAAATGAGGAAACCGTGGCTGGGGGTTGGGTGTTTATGGATTGCGCTGTCGGTGGGGTGCCCAGCACAGTCATGGCCAGCAGGACCCCGAAGTCTGAGGCTAGTCCCCGTGGCAGCCATAGTTCTCAGCCGCCAGCCCCACTAAAGGCCTGGTGTCCCCAGCTGCCCGCCTGTGCCCGGAGTCTCCGCAGGACCGCTGGGCCAGCCCCTACCTGGGCACTGGCCGTCACGTCCTCCCGCTCCTGCAAGGTCATGGATTCGAGCGCGTCCACTCGGTCCTTCTCGCAGGGATCCTGGATCCCGGGCCCGTCTTGGCGAGGGGGAAGTGGGGACAGCAAAGAAACAAGGTCACCCTCGTGAGGATCTGCCGGTGACACAGGCCGCTCAGCCCTCTGACCCACAG